>JAPMOQ010013963.1:3369808-3433309 GCA_026543055.1 Argiope trifasciata
AAAAAATTAGAAAGGTTTTTATAAAACAATTATCAAAATAATCAATTTTATATTGCCTTGAAAATATTCTATCATATAATGCTTATGAAAATATATAAATGTGAATGACCCTAATCATCAAATTATTGTCCGTTGGAAATATGTTTGTTTCAATGCTAATTTTAAGCAGAAAATGTAAATGTAAGATTCTTCGAATGTTATTGTATATGAATATTCTGGATAGGAAAGGCAGAATACTGGTTTACTAATAAGCTTTAACCCCACAAGATAATTTTAAATCTAAATATTTATTTCAAGGGGGCACGTGCTAATCTTAAAGCTGCTTTGTTTCTATATTTAACTTTAAAGGCTGCTTGAGTTAAGGAGATAAACCCTTCAAAAGTTTGCTTTCAAAATCATCAATAATTCAGAAACTTAGCGTTGCTTTCAGTTTATTGAATCACTTCTTAAAGTTTTGAAATAATCAACGTGTAATTACCTTTCGAAATGCGAATGTTGTTCAGAAAAGGATGCAAAGATTCTACAAAATTTTTTAGGACTTTTTAAACCAATCAATTTTATATTTATTTATTAAATGCTCAAGTTATTGAATGAGAGCGGTTTAAAGTGTGTTTTTTAAATCGGTAACACAGATAATTTAAATTGTGTTTAAAAAATGACCCTGTTTTTTAGTTAATACATGTAGATTTTAAGTGCAACATTTCAGGTAAATACGACTTCTACTTATAGATTATATATTTGTTTATTTATATTTCAAATATATAAATTTTATCTTATTCACCAGAAGAATTTACAAGACATTCTAATTTTATCACAGAATATTTATGAATAGGAAAAATTTCATGCAAATTTCGTTTTGTTCAAAATTATTCGAACAATCCAAAATTTACAGCGAAAGAGGAATAAAACTATTTTTGAAATTAAATGTCAGTGTTTAATATTTAATTGGACCTGTTTTGAGCTCATTTACTAAATTCAATCTTTGATTCAAGTTGTAAACAGTTTGCATTTCGTCTCCTACTTGATAATAGTAATTCCTTTTTCAAAGATTAGTTTTTATTTTATTTCTCTTCAAAAAGTAATTTCTGATTCAAAAACAACCATACATTCTTAATGGGATTAAGATTTGGGTTTTATAGTGACAAGTGTCTTTTTTTTTTTTTTTTTTTTTTTTTTTTTTTGAAAAAATAATTGCTGGCAATATTGTTGAATCATTATTCTGCTGAATCACATACCATCGACCAATTAGCATTTTAATAAATTTTCGTAGATCATGTGATCAAATATTGATTGCTGCTTCCAGTTGTCTTACCTTTAATCATTACAGTTTCACCAATATCTTCAGAGGGAATTCTTCTCTATACGAACCATTCTGTTTCACAAATTCCTGATACATTTTCCATTCCATCCATTTTTTTTCCCATTTTTTTATAAATGTCCTGATACATTACATTCCTGATATTATACATTAATGCCTTCTTGGAGACAATACATTATTTTAGTATTTCCAGAAATAAATTACTATGATTATCAAAAGATTTCGTGCAAATGGAGCCATTTGATCATAAACAGGAGAAAAAGTATTTTAGGATAAGTAATGCTATAAAAATAAACTGTAAATAAAAAACTAAATTATAAAATGTAATCAAAATACAATAATTATGCTTTTAAATGCACTAATAATGAATTTTAAAAAATATTTCCAATTAAATTAATTTATTTTAATATAGCAGATAAATAATTTTATAATCGTTTTATAAAAGTATTGGCGTCCAGCATTTTTGGCATGAAGGAGGAAAATTTTGAATAAATTTATTCAAACAATCTCTCTGTTTATTCATCCCTTTTAATTAAAAATTAAGTCCCAAACATAATTTTTTATCCAGATTTACGCAGCTTTCATTGGAAAGTAGAAAATCATTGTCAATTGGATTAAAGATTTCAAATCAGATACTATTTTAAAATGTACTAAAAAAATACTATTTTTATTTTAATAATATAATGATTATGCAAACTAATTATTAATCTACTTTTTGCTTCTCATTTGGTTTCTACAGTATTAATCAGATTCAAACTCTTTTCAAGAGAGATGACAGATTGGCAAGAAAATTATGCTTCATTTAATTTTATGATTTACGTTTATATCTAATTCTTTTTCTAGGAAAACAATAAAATAAGCTAAAATATTTTTAAATATAAATAATATTAGATTAGGAATAACTTTCCAAATTACATCAGTATTTTTTATTTTGCTAAATGTCTCAAAAATAAATTTTTCGAGTCACTTTTATATGTTTGTTAATAATGTGAACTTATTTTGAAATGAAAATATTACAGCTCAATAAAAAAATATTGAAATGGTATCATCCAACAGAAACTTTAAATGACCCATCAAAGAAGCATCCTTTTTCTTCTGTAGATTATTCAGTTGGATAGTTTTTATTTAATTTATAAACTTGCACAGTTTTATTCAAGCCGAAGAATCTGAATGATTTTATTTCTCTGTGAAAACTTTAGAGAAGAGCAAATATTTTCTTGCAATCTCTACACTTCTGTGTTTTGTTTGACCTAAAACTCCTATAAAGATACAAAACCGTTTTTAAAAATTTGTAAAAAGATATGGCTACATTTTGTGCATTTTATATCTAAGCTAAAAAATAATTTGGACTCTGGGGATTCTTTTGAATTCTTATGAATTCTTTTTCAGGTGTAAAATAGAATTCTTACTATTTATTGAAAAGAAGTAGTGATTTTTACCACGTAATTTCAGTACTTGTTCATATATCTAATATGGTCAATGTGATTAATCGATTTGCATTATAGAACCGAGATTGGTATTAATCGCGTACTAGTCTATATGATTAATATTAAAGTAATAGATTACATTAAATTTAACATATTGTTCATGATGATAAAATGTTTTTGTGATATTTTCTTATTCTTTTTTGAGCCTGACTAAACAGTGATATTGTCATGTAATGGTAAAGTCTTACAAGATAGTGTATTTAAGATGGTTAATAGGATTAATCGATTATTATTAATAGTAACCGTGAATATTATTAATAACAGCCTGTTAATGTGATAAATCTATTCATCACTCTAATCAGTTATTATTAATAATAGCTGATTAATTATTTTTTATATTTATAATAACCAAATAATTACATTCACAGCTCAAGTCACGTGATAAACTTCAGGATATTTAGTGATTCAGGATTCATAAAAATTCTAATTATTATTGTGAAAATCCAATGTCAAAAAGGATTTGATTTATGAATTACAATAAGAATTCTAGCATTCGATACGTTGGCTAAGAACTAAATAAATGAAATGGATAGTAGCAAGTTCAATGAATTTGATCGACGTGGCTCCCATCCAAACTAAAACAATTTTTGATAAGTGTCCGAACTTGTTTGTGAATTGACATTATCATGGTGAAACACATTCTTCCTCTTCACCGTATCTGGAGTCTTTTGTTTGCTGGCATCAATTACTTTGTAGATTCTGCTGCATACTATGTTAATGGTATAGTCCGGTGGAAGAAATTAAAAAGCGTTCACTACCCTTTAAGTTAATCCGGAAGTTTCATCGAGAATTTCTGTTACAGAAATGCATTAAATAGATTCATAAAGTTCGTTATAATATATTTTTCCTTTAAGCATTATGTATTACTTTTTACTATTCATCATCTTTTATGTTTCATTTCAAAAATGCCAGCTTCTTTCCATTTGTTAAAAATATTTATCAATTCATTTATTGAAAGATATTTCATTAAAGATCTGAAATATCATCTGCATATCGTTGAGATGTGGTTTCAAGCTACAGCTTACAGACTATATATAGTTAAATCTTAAAAGACATACTCTTCTCATTTGCCTGTATTATTAGTGTTTCTGATTTGATTGTGACATCAAATAGATCAACACTCAGATTTGCAAACAGAATTTTTTATAATGAGAGTCTTGTTTTTAATAACAGCTCTAACTGAAAAAAAACATTAAGAGGAAATGCAAATAAATCTACTTTAAAAAAAGAAATTATGTTTATAGCATACGTTTTAGTTTCAAATACTCAAAAAGAATTCTGAAAATAAAGGTATTTAATTGAAAGTGAAACACATTTTAACAATAATCCAAAAAGCAATTTTATTAAAATAAAAGAAACAAGCTTTAAAATAATGATAATTATTTTAAAGTTGCAACCTAAATGAGAAAACTTGTTTGAGAACTCCATAGTTCACTTAAGTTGAATGTTAAAATGTGACACAACTGTTGCTCTTAGAGATTGGTGCTGACATTTATATAATTAAAATGTTGTAATGAGTAGAATAGCATATCTTGGACGATTAAAGTCTAAAATTTCAACGGAATAGAATAAACTTTTCGAATTTTGTAAATAAATTCTACGTTTCTCATACATTGCAATCAAAAAGGCAACTGCGCTGTTTAAATTAGAATGCATTGAAATTGTTTTAAAAATATTTTTGCTTAAAAATAAAATTTATTTGGTTTTGTGCTATTAAATTAGCGATCATCTTGGAAAAACTTCTTAATTATCATCTTACATTTGTGCAAGACGAGCCAAAGCTGGCACCCTACTTTCCAAACTTTCTTTTACATCAATTTAGACAAAACAATTAATTGACTCAGAAAGAGAGATTCAAAATGCATCATGTCCCCATGGAATATGAAAGTTTGATTCCAGGAATTTGGAGGACTTTGTTATAGAATTCATCACCCTTAGAAGTACATGATTTCTAACCTACTAGATATCAAATTTATGGTAATACGAGCGATTTCTAATTATTGTGTTGTGGTAATTCTCAAATAGAACGGCCAAGTTGTCTATCGTCCTTCTCGTCTGCGCGTATGATTAGAATTAATAAGTCTGTCTTGAAACAACCTTCATCTAGTTTAAACGGGGGAAAATAAATTGAAGTGCCAAAATATGGTAATACTTAATAAAAAAGTAATAAATCGTTTTCCCATTTTGGAAATATTTAATATAACTTACAGTTTTTTTTCTCCTATATATAACATGCGTATTTTTTAAAATAATTAAAATAATAGTATGTTCGCAATATCACATGAAAGCAGAATAATTTTCTTTGCTTTATTTTCATGAATGTCAACTTTTAGTTATTATCTGGTTTAATCGGCGGAGATTACTAATAACTGATTCTGCTAAATTTTTAATGACAAATTTTTCAGTGATGTTAATTTTCTTAGGAATTTTATGGTTACAAGGCTCGAATTTTCAACAATTAATAACTTAAATATAATTAAAAAAACTAGGTTAAACTAGCATCTAGGTTAACTGTCGGTTAAACTAGATGCGTAGAACCAGATATTTTTTTATTGACACATTGGTTACACTACTAAGAATATTTAACTTCATAACTTTTTAAATACGTATACTTCTTTTTCACAATTATGGAATATAAAATTTCTTTACATTCGTAAATTTTTTAAAAAAAATTAAAAATGAGTAATTTGAGTGTAATTAAAAGTTATAGCTACGAATAGCTACGAGATATATAATTTATAGCTATAAGTGACGAGCTATATGAATAAAATTTGATACACAAATTAAGCACCTAAACCGTAGATTTGTTTCCAATTTGGAACCGAATCTCTCAAGGAAGTGATCGTCAGTCGTTCTGTTCTTTTACTCGAATACAGACTCGAAAATTCGAAAAGGCAATAGCTTAGACAAAGGAAATTTTATATATTATCCTGTGATTAAAAGTGTAACTCTCTCAAATTTTTCTTCAATCTTACCAAAGTTCATATTCACTTTTATAGTATTTGTATATTAATCGCATCAACGCGACTGATTGCCAAAGATCGCAACTTTAATAGTCTCAGCCGTGGGACTTAGAAAATAATATTCTGAGAACTTGTGGCTTTCACAATCTTGCTCCATCCTCAACATTTTATGCAGGGATGGAGAAGGGATGACATTTTATATGAGAAAACGTTTCGGGACGATCATTCTAGGTTGTTGTAATGGGCCGCGGTGGCCTGGTGGTAAGTTCACGGTTTAAAAATCGGAGGTTTTCAGGTTCGAGACCCGATTGCACTGAAGAACCGTCATGTAAGCGGCTCTGGTGCTAGCTAAATCTGTTTGAGTGGAACAACATCCCGAGGAGTGCCAACTCAGGTGTCGTCTTCGTCAACTGATTGTGGTTCAAAGTAATCCCAGTTTTGTTTTAAAACAAGGCGTTAATATAACTAAAACTATCCAGATGGTTGTGTCATATGTCATGTTTTTTTTTTTTTTTTTTTTTTTTTTTTTTTTTGCAAACAACCTTCGGTCTATTTCGTCTAAAATTTCTGTAGTCTTGTTCTTAATCCGTATTATTTATTTATTTATTGTATTTCAGGATATGATACGCGAGCTTTTGACATCTGATGACTTTAACGTAATAACTGTCGATTGGAGATATGGTGCATCCCAGTCTTACCCACAAGCAGTTGCTAACACTCGATCCCTGGGTTTGGTTGTTGCAGATTTTATTGATTATCTTCAGGTAAAGCGTAATTTTCTTTTTCCTCATCATTATAAATAAAGAGAATTTTAATAAAGGAAACTGTTTCTAATGATTAATAAATGAATATAGTGAGATGAAACTCCATTTATTGTATAGAATCATTTTATTTTTTAAAAGTCCAATACATAAATTGTGCCGAAAGGATTTTCGCCAGTAGTTTTATGAAATATAAGAAAAATAAGTAAGTCCTGAGATTAATTTGAGGTCAAGATATTAGTTCCTTTATTATGAGAGGTATTGCTTTATTTAAATCATCGGTTCAATACAAAGCAATGTTAACAGGAATAATTATCACTATTATTATTAGTATTGCTACCATCATCCATATTTTGACTATCATTATCATCAATAACAAGACATTAATATATCTAAAATCTTGTAGGGAATTGTATAAAAAAATTAAGAAAATTTATGTAATATTAAATTATTAATAAAAATAAAAGCCTGTAACCCAGCTAAAAATGTACGATTTCAGTTTATTAATAAAACATATCTTTGATGCTTGAAAATTTTGATTAGCTTATCGAAAAATTGCGAATCGAACAAATTTCGTTTCTGACTGAACGTTTTATGAATAATTTACTTGAAGAAGAGATTAGAATGTTCGAAAATGTTAATGTTAGAAAATGAAAAGTTGTTATAGATGCTCAGCTATTGCCCAACAAATGTAAACAAGGAAAGTCTAAAATTGATGTTTAGTTAGTCTGAGTATCGACTTCTTCCTATTTACCGAAACTTGACATCCCTTGCGGGGATAACAGAATACTTGATCTGTTTAGTTGGAAAGTAGAGCGACTGTCTAGACTGAGACTATATTTATCATTTCGGTTTTACTATTTGCAAAAAAATTCAAAATTGTATTAGAAATAAAGATGGGTAAAGAAATTTTGTTATTATTAAAAATTCGTATTATTCATAAAAACTTATTATTATTATTTTTTTTTTACTTTTCCGAAATAAGCACATTTTTTATGTTTGTGATTGCCATTTGATGAATATTATCTGCTGGATTTCATATAATTACTAATTGCTAACATAAGAGGGAAAACCCACATCAAAAAAATATTATTTGACCTTGTTTAAATCCTTTTTTAATTAAATGGAAATTATTTTATCAACAGTTAGTAAAGATGAATGGACTTATAAAAAATGAAAAATATATAGTTAGGACATTTTGAGCATTGTATGCATAGAGCATTATCAAATATTAATCAAAATACCTTTCTTAAAAATTACCATGATGGATGAAAATAAATATTTTCAAATATTTGGTTCATTTATTTAAAGAGGTTTTAAAACGCTATTTATATAGAATGAATGGCAAGTTTAAATTTGCTGAAAGTAAATCTAATATACAGATTTAATTCGGATCTCTAAATAATAGACTCGTATCATCAATTGATTTTTTCAAGTATAAAATATTATTTAAAATTAATGATAGGAAACATGTAAGATATTTTATATAACAAAAAAAGAATCATATTTATATTTAATTAATTCAACAGTTTATTAAGTTGAAATTATGACATTTTAAATCCTGAAATTGAGAGGGAAATAAAAGTTATTAATCTAATATTTTATATCAGAAATAATAAAGATTTGCAATATGAATTACACAGATATAATTACAAAATATACATCTTTTGCCTTATTTAAGATAAGAAAGCACTACAATACGAATCACATATAAGCAAGCATATAAGACATCAATCCACATGAATATCGCTTGCAATAAGCGTCTTGCTCATAATTACAGGTATTTATAACCTAAACAAAACAATACTACACACTGATGCCTTTATACATACATTCCGAGTACACGATGCTTAGGAAACTTGAGTTGTGAAATAAGCGCTATGAATGAAGGAAAGCAGAGTAATAGAATATACATTGCCATTTTATACTTCTTTAAAAAATACATAAATACAGTATTGAGATTCATCTTTTGCTCAAAATAAAATGGAACTCGAATGCTTTAAAATTAGCTCATACACTGATGAAAAAAAAAATACCTACACTAGGAAGGAGCTGTGCTAGATAAACGAAATTTGGTAGGCGTGTTTATACATCTGAAAGATGACGTCGATTCAAATTTCGAGCTACGCGCGGAAGTGTGGCGCTAGTAGCGACACTATGAACATGCAAATGAGGTTTGCTTTAAATAAGCGCTGTAAGGTTCTTGATCGTTATTTACAGTTGAGATTTGACGTAGTGGGTTAATGTTAGTCAAGGATGCCTCTGAGAAGACGAAAAAGCCATTATCAACAGCTCACTGAGTTTGAACGAGATCGTGTTGTAGGGCTACGAGAAGGTGGGTTTTCTTTCCGCGATATTGCTGAAAGACTTGGCAGGAATGTATCCACTGTGCATGAGTATTGGCGGCAGTGGTCAATGGAAGGTACTGCCTCAAGAAGACCAGGTTCCGGGCTGCCACGTGGTACTACTGAGAGGGAAGACCGTCGTATTCGGCGCACTGCATCTGCAGCTGAAATTCGAACTGCAGTTGGCACCACAGTGACACAACGAACTGTTACAAATCGGTTACTTCAAGGACAGCTCCGAACCAGACGTCCTGTACAGTGCATTCCACTGACTCCAAACCACTGCCGTTTGCGACGTGAGTGGTGCCAAGCTAGAGCTCATTGGAGGACGGAGTGGAGATCTGTTGTGTTTTCTGATGAAAGCCGGTTCTGCCTTGGTCGCAGTGATAGCCGTTTGTTGCTTAGAAGGAGGCCAGGTGAACGCCTGCTAGTGACCTGTCTGCGGCCTAGACACACAGGGCCTAATCCTGGAGTTATGGTTTGGGGAGCAATTTCGTATGACAGCAGGAGCACTCTCGTGGTTATCTCACGCACCCTGACTGCAAATTTGTACGTCAGTCTAGTAACACAATCTGTTGTGCTGCCATTCATGAACAGCATTCAAGGGGCTGTTTTCCAACAGGATAACGCTCGCCCTCATACTGCTGTTGTAACCCAACATGCTCTACAGAGTGTCGACATGTTGCCTTGGCCTGCTAGATCACCAGATCTTTTTCTAATCGAGCACGTATGGGACATCATTGGACGACAACTCCAGCGTCATCCACAACCAGCATTAACCGTCCCTGCATTGACCACCCAAGGGCAACAGGCATGGAACTCCATCCCACAAACTGATATCCGACACCTGTACGACACAATGCATGCACGTTTGCGTGCTTGCATTCAAAATTCTGGTGGTTACATCGGTTACTAATGTACCAACATTTCACATTTGAAATGGCTCTTCTCGCCAATGGCTCTACCTGTGATCTTGAAACTTTAATCAATTAAATATGTTACCTAGACAAATGTATTCCTAAAATTTCATTACTGTACAATAATTTTTTCTTGGAGTTGGGATTTTTTTCCCATCAGTGTATTTGATTCCGTCGCATTTTATTCTGTTTCTGAATAGAGGTCTGGGTGTATCGATAAAAAATGACGCTGTTTAAAATTAACTCTTTCAGATGAAAATTGCAAATTTCCAAGAACAAGACATTCAATATTTGATGGAAAACTAATGCGTTAATATAACTCCTTGTGAGAGTTTGAAAGACCTGCGAAAATATTTCAACTTTACGACTTTTAATTTTATTTTTGATACTCTCATAAATTATAAATAAAACTTAAAACACAAGTTAACTAATAATAAGTCTGTCTGAAGTTTCACAAGTAACTTCTATTTTGTGATTCTAGCGCAAGTATCGAATTCCACCATCGGATATTCACATCATTGGAAACAACTTAGGCGCTCATGCTGCAGGATATGTCGGAGAGCAGATACCTAGGATAGGAAGGATAACAGGTAAGTAAGAATTATGAAGGCAGATGAGACATTTTATATGATGTTTCTATTCACCGGACATTGTTTGAGGCAGCAATTCACAGAAAATATTTTTTGAATTAAATAATTTCAGTAAATAAGTAATTTACAAGCTTTTAGGATAAACGGAAAAAACGGAATTTTCCTCTTTCGCAATAATAAAATAAAACTACTTATAAGAGTTAGAAATGTCAAAGAATTTATCGCAAAAATTAAGATATACTTTTGTGAAAACAATTTTTAAAAGTAATTGTCACTTCTCTTTTTAATATAAGTTCTTTAAGTTTTTTTAAAGAGGGCCGCGGTGGCCTGGTGGCAAGGTCTCGGCTTCGGAACCGGAGGGTTTCAGGTTCGAGACTAGATTCCACCGAAGAACCGTCGTGTGAGGGGGTCTCTTGCACGTTAAATCTGTCAGGCCAATCGTCCTCCCGCTGGTGTGGTGTGGAGAGGGGGTGCCACTTCAGGTGTCATTCTCGTCATCTGACCGTGGTTCATAATTACGAGGTCCGTCCCAAAATAGCCCTCGTGTTGCTTTAAAACGGGACGTTAATATAACTAAACTAAACTAAATTAAGTTTTTTTAAACATACTCAATATTGCGTGACAATTACTTATTAACCCATTATATTTCAGGTTGTTTGGTTTTATGCTACTAGTCAACTTTAAGATAATTTTCTTAGAATTCTAAGAAACTTAAGAACCGTGAAGAAATCATTGCAATTAATTGAATTTTAATTTTTATCAATCTTGGGGAGGGGGGGGCATTAGTTAAATATAAATATATTTAACTAATTTTTTATATAAACCTAATTATAGTTTAAAAATAAATATATTTTATTTCGTGATTTTCATGAAGTTTATAACAAATCGATACAAATCATAGAAATTACAATCTATATAAATAATAGAAAAATTACCTATTTTCCATTGCTATTTTCTTTTCTTTGAAAAAAAGTTTTGAATATTATAATTGTGAAAATCCGAAGAAAATCTCCAGATTTTTAGTATTTTGTTTGATGAAGCAAAATTATGCATTTATTGTAAATGACATTTAAAACATGAAAAAAGAAAGATTGGATATTTTTCTTTCATTCTATCATTTTAAAACGATAAAATTTTAAAATGTAACAGAACATGTCAAAAAAATTAATCACTTAATATTTGTTGTCGAGGATCATTCAATTTGGTAGAGGGAGAAATAGTCCACAAAGGAGCTACCACCGTTTATTTTAGAAATGCGATGAAAATTTACCCCGAAGATAAAAATAAGCTCAGTGGTGACTGTATCTTAGCCCCATTTTGACAGGGATCGTGTATCCACTCTTCACACTGAGATATAGCCCTTCATTGGAGTGAAGGTATCTCGACCCTCCACCATTATCGTACACCCCATACAAGTATGAACCAAACACATAAAGGAAGATTCTCCTTTCCATATCTGAGGTACCTCCTTGTGAGATTAGCCCCGAAAATTAATATAAGGCATTTAAAATAACTAACATGTTTGAAATCAACTTAGCTTTAAATAAATAGAAATTAAAATCTTTTTATGAAGAAGCTCTGCTTTTAAAATATCTATATATAAATCTGATATAACTAAGAAGTGCTGAAACATTTAAGTTTAAATACTTTGGGACATTCAATAACCATTGATAATGAGGATGATGATGTGTTCGTGTTTCCACGGAAAGGGGGTGCAGTAGCTTCTAAGTATAAAGATCCATGAACACCCAGAAGGTAGAAGTTGGACTTCTAGCTCATATGAAGATGACACACACATTCGCTTACACAACCCCTTTTTACAGGGGGTACTTTCACGCTTCTCACAGATAGAACCAGTTGCAGAACAACCATGCCCGAACCGGGATGCCGAGATCGCGGGAAAGACCCACTACCTTTATGCCAGGACGCCGGCTCAATAACCATTAGATCCTTTATAGAGTTTTACTTATAACCCACAACTTTCCCGCAAGATACAAGTTAGTTAAGTTTTTATAACCCTTTGAAACAGAAAATTAGATCCCTAATGACTGATATCATTGCTTATTTTGCGTAACAATAATACTGAATGTCTTCTTTAATCGATCAACTGTTGTTGTTTCTGCAGGTCTTGATCCCGCTGGACCCTATTTTGAAGACACAGATCCCAAAGTTCGTCTTGATCCATCAGATGCTCTCTTCGTTGACGTAATACACACTGATAGCCCTCCTGCTGCTCAAGGTATGCCAAAGCACTATTCCTGCTCTATTCATTTCTAAATTTCAGTGAGTACATTAAAAGCTCTATATTCGCGGGGTATATAAATATGCCGCGAATACATAAACTGTGTACACGGAATAGTAATTTATACAGGATTATAGGGGATAAGTTCCTAGGTGACAAAATATATAAAAAAATCAATTTAATTGAAGTTTTTGAACATTTTGATTAATTATCTTAAGGCTTAGTCAGTAGTTTGAGGAATTTTGGGATTTTCTCTTGCTTGGCAGTTTTCAAAAGCTCTTTCCATTCAGATTGATACGCAGCAGTCGCATTAGCAATTTGCCTCTTAAAAATAAGACTTCGTTCCATAGACGAATCAATGTTAATAAAGAAATCGCGAAGCTCATTTGCCCTTCTTAAACCTTCACTAAGATTTTTCAAATTAAATGTCAGTGCTTGTTGAAGGCTCTTCTTCAATGGGCTGTGAATTGAACATTTCCTCGAAATCGGTTTCAGTCAGATCTTCATCTTGCGATTCAAGCAATTCCTGAATGTCAATTCGATCTGTTCGAAGCCATCTCGTTCTATAATTCTAATGCAATCCTAAGATAACAGATTTGTTCGCTAATGGAAGTTCTGTAAATGTATGTTAATTGTTGCTGTGTATAAGTACTTTTAGCAACATTGCCTTTGAGAAGGAAACATGAACCTGGCTTAACATTTTTCAAAATTTCTTTTATTGGATATACCAATCTTTGATGTATCCAAAACAGGTTTACTTTTGTTTTTACGTTTATTAGAAGTCAATATATTAATATTTTTGTAATGATCAGTAAACCAGAAGTGGGCATTTAAATAATTGGAAGTATCGATTTAAAGGACCAAACACATGTGAAAAATTTGTATTAACCCAAATTTAGTTTTAAATACGGAAAATATTTTGCACAGAAAAAGCAAAAAATGCCAATGAGAATTTTAACGGTATTTTGTGAAAATTTGTTCCTGAAGATGTCTTTATTGAGCTCTGAATCCTCAAATTTGCGGTATTTATGACAGTGATATATTTTAACAGTTTTATAGGATTACTGAATATCCTTAAGGCTGTTGGAGTGTATCTTAGTGCATATTTAGTTAAAATATTTTCTGAGCTCCACAAAGATAGAATAAATGAATTTAAGCAGTACTTATTTCCAAATGCAAAAAAATCTTAGATCTAGTGTTAGATCCTTTTTTAAACATTAAAAAATTTAAAGGATTAAAAAAGGAAAATTATTAAAAGATGAGGAGGAAGAAGGTGTAACCTATAAATGTGTTGAATTTTAAGTATATATATTCATAATTTATTATTAAAACAAGTTACTGTTTACTTTAAATGCATTTTCTCAAAACTGATTTTTACTCATTTGTTGCTCACTTCAAACCAAATAATTCGAAATATGATTATCATATTATTACGAAATTTGATGGACTTTTTCTTTATACTGTTTGCTATGAAAAAACAAAAAGAATTTAAATCGAGTCATTAGTTTTTAATTTACAGCCTATTGTTTGAATAATAATGTCATAAATTTACTAATAATTTCATGATAAATATTGGACTGGTTATAAAATCTTTAGTTATCATTAGAGCCATACGATTGTGATTCATTGCCTAGAGAAAATTGTACAATTTATTTTACTATAAGTTTTGTTAAGATGAGAATAATAGCTTTTGGTGTAGCCAATATGAAGTTTTATAAGAATTTGTTTAAATTTATACTATTAAAGGAAAATTTTCAAAACGTTTGAATGTTTATTGCAAATATTGACATCCTATTAATAATTTTGAATAGTCTTAGATCCAGAAATATGGTTAAAGTATGTATACACCATGTTTTTCTTAAAAAGTGCTCCGAACGTGTTCGGATACCTTAATCATTTAATTTTTTAATTTATTAGTAGATTTTATTTTTAATCCGTAAATCCTGATAACATTTAATCAGACAATACTTTTTCACATTTTCACATAAATAATCATCACAATGATACCTCTACATGGAATCAACAAAGGAAAATTTGTATTTATTAATTTTTGATGTTTTCTTTTGTTTGATTAAAATCTTATAGCTTTAAACGTGCAATTCCTGTATATACACTGCTTGAAAATTGTTAAGGAACTGTTACGTTTTTTGAAGTAATTAAGTATAGACAATGATTGAAGAAATTAAAGTATGTATTTAGTAAGGAGAATGTGAAAAATGGTACAGATAATGACACATTGAAGAATTAGAAACTTAAAAGTTGAAAAGATGCTCCTTGGCTTATTTCCAAACAGCCCCACGAAAATTGATCATCAAGTCAGAATGATACAGACATGAGTACCTTAGTAAGATGTGCTATGACCATGGATACTAATGCACATTTTGAAACTTTTCTCTGTGCTTTCCTTTAAACTATTGAGGTGTTTTGGGGGGATATTGTCCCACTCCTGTCTCAAGACGATTTTGAGCTCTCGTACTGTTCCAGGAGAGATGGTTCTTTGTGAGACACGTCTGTCAAGAGAATCCCAGGCATGTTCAATGAGATTTAGGTCGGAAGTGTAAGTAGTCCATTGCATACGGAAAATATTTTCACTTTGCAGTGCGTCCGATACCACAATGCTTCTCTGTGGCCGCTCATTGTCGTCCATAAACAAAAAGTCTGGAACTACAGCACCCCCAAAAGACAAACAAGATCCAGATTAACCTCTCTGCAATACCGTTGCGATGTAACGCTTCTTCTCTCAAAGATGTGAAACGATGTTCTCCCATTGTGCATGATGCCTGTCCACACCATCACGCCTAGGCTGTACCGATCACATTCACTAACATACTATTGTGCATAACGTGTTTTATGCTCTCTTCACAGTAAGTGATATCTAGAGCCACTTGTCACACTGAAACGAGATTCGTCTGAGAACGTAACTCTAGAAAATTTTGGACATCCCAAGCAACATCAATGTAATCTCACACGATGATGGCGTGGTTGAAGCAGGATGCAACGAACAGGCTTCCATGCATACAAACCAACTTGATTTAATCGCCGTGAGAAGGTTCTTGTGGAAACATGCATACAGGTAGTGGTTGCAAGGTTTGAAAGGAGTTCAATTTCTGTTCATTTTTGCCATTAGCAATCTTCTAAAGAAGTGGTGTACCTACCACGACCCCCGTCATGCTTTTACAAAGAATTTCCTCTTTCAGCGGTCTTCTTTATCACTCTTGATACACCCATTGCGGACGTTACTGTGGTGACACTTTAACCTGCTTCCTATCGTCTAATTGCTCATCCATGATCGTAGGCACTCAAATGATGTCTAGCTGACATTTTTCTCTTAATTATTTCAAGAAATAAACAAAATATTAGAGATAAAACTTTTATAACATTCTGCACGACTTTGGGTCAAACATCAAACAGTATGAATTCTCGTATGAAACATGAGCTTGTAGGCACTGTCTTTTATACAGATAAAGTGTCCTGGTCTACCATGCCCTCTCAATTGAATTTACTTTTGTTGATCAGCTATCTGAAACGCAATTTTGCATAAATCACTTGTTCCTTAGCAATTGTCAAGCAGTGTATATAAATTTATTTCGTGTATCTCGGAAATAGCTCTAACAGTCAGATCAAATTTTATGCTTAGATACGGATTTGTTTTTTAAGTTTATCTGTATGAGTGTCTTTCCATAAAAAATGTGATATTATACATTTTTTTTAATGACTAAATATTGAATGTGGCTATGAATGAGTGGCTAGCTGCATAAGAGTATTAGAGATGGAATTGTGGCTGGGCTTTCGGATTCCCGTGCATTTATCTTACATTTGATCCAGCTTTTGCAATGCAATTATATTCAGCTTATCTTATAAATTTAAACGAGCAATTCTTGAATATATAAAAATTTATTTCGCGTAACTCGGAAACGGCTCTAACGATTTGAGTCTATTGATATATTTAGTTAAGGTTTCGCCTTTAAGTTTATTTGTATTGTTGTTCTACCTGAAAAAATGTGATTTTACTCACATACACAAAAAGCCTTTTTTATAACTAACTATTAGAGCCTTTTTCTATCTGCTCCCATGCTAGTTGCCATATAGCGTCATCTCGTAAATGTTTGTGGCATTTGAATTGTTGGCGTGAGATGATAACCTACTGGTGCCTCAAAATTTTGTAAGATGGCGCTAATGGATGTGAAATGAGGCAAGATTGAAAAATATTCATAAGTTATCAGTATGTGATTCATAAGTTATCAGTTCAAAGTTTTTTCTTCCAGATATTAAAAAATACCAAACTAAAAAAATCATTATCATGTTAAATTTAAAATGTGTTCAAATGCGAAACAAGACTTGTAATTAAAAGAGGGGTTTCATAATGCTCATTGCATACGGCTACAAAATGTTACAATTCGCCACAAGTAGGAGGACGCGTTACCCTTATGAATTCAATGGGCATCCGCATTTTATAAAATTAAAAATGAGAAAATGCATTTCTATCTTTATGCATTACAATTTTTTAAAATTGGTTAATGAATGAATGGTTATTGCTATAAAATTTATTTGTGGAGTCATTTAGTTTCGGCACACTTTTTTATTTCAATACAAATCCGGCACGTGTCTATGAAATCGGGTACACCGGAAATTGTTACTGAAACCATAGTGGAGAGACGAAGGGATTGTAAGTGACCTTCCACGTTTTTCCTGTTATATGTAGGTTAAGATAATTAACAAGTCTTGGTGACAGCGCTTCTAAGCTTTCAGGCGTACCAAACTATTTTTGTTAATAGTTGTTGAAACCTTTGAGGGTTAAATAAATAAGTAATCGTATTTTTACAAATAGTTAACGATTTCATCAGTATGTGACTATTTAGAATATAATTTCTGTACCAAAAACCTCTTTTCTAATTGGATTTCATACACATAAAATGATTTATAAAAATCCTCGATTATAACATGAGCAAAGTGGGCATATATCCTCAACTGTCGTAACACATTCAGCATGTGCAGTCCCATGTACTGACTTTTAATGAGAGTGAAACTCTTAAATTTTTTTTATTTGTTATATCGTATTAGAACAGGATGTAGTTCGATATTCTGAATTCAGGACATCGTAAAAATATTGTTACGAATGATACTGGGATTTTGTGCTAATAACATAATATTGAGGATATGCGAGTCTCATTTGATGATTTATTTTGCTAAATTATCACAGAAACGCTCTTGATATTGAAACGTATAAAAATCATTGAAATTTTTAATATTACTTTCAATGAATTTAATTAATATTGTAAAAAAAATGTAGATTTATGAGAGCTTACTATATATACTTACAATATTCAAGCATATCAAGTATTCTTGTTTCGCATTTCAAAGCATTTTAAATTTAACATGATAATGATTTTATTTAGTTTAGTATTTTTTAATATCTGGAAGAACAAGATTAGCTCGACAATTTTTTCTTTTTAACTGTGTTTTTTCCGAGGAAATATTTAGATATGAATCACATTCTGATAACTTATGAATATATTTTCAATATTGTAAGTATATAAAGTATTGTAAAGTATTCATGTATCTTTCTTTGATGAAATTCCTTTTTGGAACCAAAGTTTCAACTTTGCTTCAGTGTTTAAAAATCAACTGTGATTATATCTTTCAAATTTAAATGGAATTATTAGCAAATTTACATTCTCCATTTTCTTTGTGCTTATATACTTAGACTTGCTTATAATATACATATTGATTTCCTATATTACTATTGATTATATTATTTTTGCTACATTTTTCTATTTATTGGGAATATTTATTAGTTTAAACTTTGTATGTTAGCTGCAAATGCTTTTATATCTTTTATGATTTTATTGTACTAGTACTGTGTTTTTTACTCGATTCAACTTTTCACTTTTTTTTCTTTTATTTTTATTAATATGTTTCCTTACAGTTCCTTTGTAATTAGTTAAGAGATTGTGTATAGGATAGTGAATATTTATTGCCAGCTTGAGAATTTTTGTAGCTAGGATTGTTTAACTTCAGTGTACATTTTAAGTAACGTTTAATTTCAAGCTACAATTGGATGAAAATTATATTGGAATTTATCGGAAATGACAGTGGAAGAAATTTCTACATCTGTAAGAATAATCTACTTTAAAACGCTCTCCTTCATTTTTTCATAAATATTAAAAAATCCTTTAAACATTAAAAGAATTTTTTATTCCATTGTTAAATCTTTTTTACTTAAAAATCATCACACCAAAATATTAAGTAACCTTCTTTGAAAATAGACTTTTATTACAAAAAAATCTAGTTTGAAAGTCTAGTTTGTCTTGTCTAAAAAAGTCTAGTTTGAAATATTCTTTTATTAAAACGAATCACGTTGTATTTTAAAATTTTTATAGCTTTGGCTCTTTTTTGCGAAAGAATAAAAAAAAACTATTGTTGCCTAAAGGAAAATTGTATTTTTTTTACGTTTTAATATTATTTAATCTACTAAAATGGTATTTATTTTGACTCATAGTAATATGAATCTTCACAATTCTTTTCATAGTTTCAGAATATAATTCTTCTTTCTGGTTAGAAAAATTCGCAAATGACAATCTAAATATTTTAGTCATCAAATTATGATAGTGCCAGGATAAGAAATCATAAGAGTTATTTAGAAGAATGATTTATATTTCCCAGTGCTTTTTATATGACTTACTTTTGAAATACAATTTTTAAATTGTTGTATTTCGAATATCAATTATGCTGGCAACTTTAGGAAGTTTTAAAAGACTATATATATATATTTGAACGGATTATCAATTTTATGATGCTTACAATAATTCGGTTATGAATTTAAAAACCGTAATTCAAACGTTATATGAGTTAATATTTTATATTAATTGGATATTCTGCTGGTAAAGTGTTATTCATAAGCTCCGTTATGAATTTAAAAACCGTAATTCAAACGTTACATGAGTTAATATTTTATAATTTGATATATTCTTTCACAAAAAATTATTAAGTTTTATTTCAAAATCTTTACTATCCGTCTTTTGCTAAAGACGAGTAAAAATCAATGGTTGCTGAAAGTAAAGTTATATATTTCAAAAATAGATGGCGCTATAGGTAAAGGAATCTAAGAACTTTGAAAAGACAATATCTGCTCTGGCGAATATTCTTGAAATAATAGTTTAGGAATCTATTTCATCTTCATATTAATTTAAAAAGTTAGTAGATGGTAACCTAAGTAAATATACGCAATTTTTTAAAACTAGAAACTAATAACAAATACGAAAAGAACAAATCATAAAAGTTGAACTGCAAAATAATTTACAAGTCTCAGTGCTAAATAATTATCATGTTTTTGAAATATAACTTCCATATTGTTATAATTTGGAAACCAACTATATTGGCGTTTTTTTGGAGTTAGGGGGCGAAATTTACTTGTGTGTAAGGGATTTCAGCAATATGTAGTTCAAAATTATTAAAAGAAGTAATTTAAACATTAAATGAGCTTTGAATGAATTTTTCTTATCATTTTTCTTCAAAACCATTTCTTATAAGGTTTAAATGATTGAAAAATATCATTACTGAAAAAATTCTAAAGGCATGCTTTTATTAGTTTTATTATAAGCCTTAAAATGTTAAATATATTTTGCCACACGCACTATTTTTATGATTTATCTTAACTATATTTTTGAGTTTAGCTTAGTCATACTAACACCCAGCCCAGAAGCAACTTTAAAGCTATTTTGGAAAGGACGGTATTCTTTTGAATCTCTAGAGTTGTCAGTAAATATTAAATTTTAGATTATTTATTATTTTATTCTAAAAAATATAAAAACCTCCGTTGTGTTCTCGAAAAAAGAAGGAGGAAAAGAGGAGGAAAAAAAAAAGCCAAAAATTCTATACCTCATATAAATTCTTTATTATAATAAACATTTCACTTCAGTTCAAAAGATTAACTAAATATTTCAAAGGATTTTTTAGGAATTATGCTGTCTACTTTTACTTTCTTTACTGGGTGTTCTGGGTTCGAGTTCCGCTTCGGGCATAGTTTTTTTTCTGTGTTCTGTCTGTGAGGTGTGTGAATGTGCTCCTCTGTAAAAAGGGGTTGTGGAAGCGAATGTGAGGCATGAAGTATTGAACATTATACACCTGTATTTGAACATTTCTGGTGTTCCTCTGAATGATGTACTGGTTAATGTGACCGTCGAAAGACATTATCTGTCGACATCCACTAAATTTTTTTCATATTTAAACTGGGATAAAACTAGACTATACGTTCCAGCCTCATTGAAATGTTTCTGGAGATGTTATGTGAACTGAAGGGGAGCCAGTCATTCAAGAAAGCATATCCCCATTAATTTACTCCAAGCTAATTATGCTTTTCAAGTCGGCATCCTGGCATAGGGGTCTTTTTCATTATCTGAGCGTCTTGGATTCGGACATGGCCATTCTTCTTCTGCTTCTATCTGTACAGTGTGAAAATGTGACCTTTTGTAAAAAGGGGTTGTGCAAGCGAATGTAATACATGAAGCAGCTAAGTCGTATTCTTCTCCCTAGTTGGCTCTACTGAAAAAACAAGAGACACTTACTCGGCTTTAATCGCTGACAGATAGCTGTCAGCGGGCTTGTGAAATGCCATAAGTCATAACAAAACAACAACTTTCCTTACTTCTATTATCAATAAATATTATACCAACAGAAAACAAGTAGATTTTAATTGCCTTTTAAGCTTATTGACCTAGAAAATCCTCCGTAATGCAAATATTTCCTTAGTCACTTAGTGAAATAAAGCACTTTCTGTAAAATAGTTTTTCATCTCTAGTACCATATTTTAATATAGAAAATCTTTGTAAAATAAACATACCTAGAAAAAAATACATGTAAATAGAAACTTATTATAGGATGGTAATTTTAAGCAAATTTGTAAAATTGTAGATCGGTGTGGGAAATCGAAATTATTATTGTATCAATATTCGATCAAATTGTGAATGTTTTCATTTATTTTTGGATAATATTCCATGCAAAATTGTCAAAAAAGTGTAAAATCGTCGCTCTCTAAGTATTGTAAGAGGTAATAGATTTATTAAAGAAAGAATGTTTGCACAGATATGAACGAATAATTAAATGCAAAAAATGAAATATATGTCACATTTACTCTGATATATTTTAAATGATTATATCATGTCATGCAAAAAATTGCAAAAATTATAAAATGTCGTGCAAAACCCCTAAATAATATTTATACGAAAATTCCTTTTATATATTTACTGAGAAAGCTGTGAACAATGTTTAAGAATGCCCATTCCTTACTTTCTAAGTAAGACGAAAAGAAGTCGTCACTCAAACATCCGAATGATGTTTTTGAGAAAGCTGATGTTCTCCTAGAAGGGAGGAAACTTTTAATATCAACAGAATATATTATATAATAATATTAACATAATCTACAATATAATCATCCACTGCAGTCTGTAACACTTGGAGGAGCTAATCCCAGCCATTTTGGCCTGCTTCATGATCGGATGCGAAATACCAGCTTCTGTTTGGGCTATAAGCAATGAGACAGTTCTTCTTTGTGTCTAAAATGTGTCTTTTTAGTGTTTTGTGTGATTTACCGGTGCTGGGAATAAACCTAATTATGCATAATTAGCAAAGGTTAATGAGTTGTGGTGTGCAATTTTTATTGTTTTATATTTATACTTATTCATTATAATTTCATTATATTCAAGTTGACGGTTATTGCTAATATTTTCTTCAGTATTAAAAAATATATATTCGGCATTGTATTTTTCTCTGTTTACATTACACTTTTCTCTCTTATTTTAGATGAAAATGCGAAATCAAAATGTTATGCATGATTTATAAATAATTTTTCTTTGACCAAGCAATTAAATTAGATCACTTATAGTTTTTTTAGAAATCAAAACTCTTGATCTGTATATTTTTAGATTAAAAGTAAATTTCGTATTTTTTGTACCCCCCCACCCCGCAGAGTTCAGGGCCTTTGAGCAAACTGAAATTTCAAAGCCTTATTGTTTTTAATATTTTCTCCTTATTTAACACACGAAGGTTTATTTTTTGAGCTCTACTGAAATTCTGTATTAAAAAAAAACTTTTTCTCATTTAAATATTTTAAATACATCTTATGAATTTTTTAAATGTGTCTTTATTTACAGTTTTGTTGTACATATTTTATAATAATTTTTTGTTCTTTGGTTTAGTCGCAGGGATGTTGCAACCAGCCGGACATCTGGATTTTTATCCTACCCCTGGATGGAGGAGAACAGGCTGCAGTTTACTTGATGGTAGATATATAAGTGACATTTGTATCGCTTTTAGATTAAAATAACTCACAGGCTTTAATTACTATAATTATTAGATATTCTATAATAATTTATTATTGTAAACCAAAAGTCATAGGATTGTGATATCATTGTTAGCAAGCTTTTATTTAAAAATATTCTTTGTTCAACTGTGTTGCCTAAAATCATTCCGAGCGTGGTATGTTTTACAGAAAATTGGAAGAAAATTCAATAATTCAAACAAATGTTGTTTAATAAAGGATAGCTTTAGAAAATAATTCGGTTTGTTTGGAAATGCAAAGTTAAGAGAAAAAAAATCCCTCTGAAATCAAAGATCATAATAAAATGCACCTAAAAGAACAAAAGCCTGCGTTTAAATTTATATACGAGGGGTGATCAAAAAAAGTCTACAAAGCAAAGGAAAAATGCTTGGTTACAATGGACAAATGATACAAATTTTAATTAAGAGACATATGCGGCAGTCACTTCTCTACATAATCATCAAACCTGTTGAGGCATTTATCACATCGCTTGACCAATTTGTTTAACCCAAACCCATCTTGGTAATAATCTGATTCATGGCTATTGAGCCAGTTTTCGGTACTTTTTTTAACATCATCGTCTGGAATGAACCTTGTTTCAGATAAGTGTTTTTTCAACGCCGGGAAATGGAAATATTCACTGAAAGTCAAATCGGAGCTGTATGGAGGATGACTACAAACCTCCCACCTAAACGTTTCTTGTAATCTCTCAGCCCGCATCAAAAGTACGACACCATTTCGCCACCTGTTTTCTACTAATTGCTTCGCCCCAGTTCACTTCAACGGTTTGTCTGTGAATGTCGGATGGGGACACATTCTTGGCCCATAGAAATCGTATCTCTGTGTGAGACCACTTCTCTAGACGTCTTGCCATTACTGTCGATGTTTTAGGTCTCAGTACTAACACTATCTGCTCGAACGACCGGTCAAAGACAACTAGTGCTATCTGTCTCCACTCTGGTTTACAATATTCCTATCGACAATTTCTAATTTCCAATTCTACTGCTGCTTCTAAACTTTTTTTGGATCACTCCTCGTATAACTCAGAAGCTTCAAAAATTTATTAAAAAATTTACACAACGTTGTTAATAAATCTTTCATAGATTAAAAGGCTCATTAAATAAAAGTGCATTAATCTCTGGTGCTAGTGAATCTAATTTTTCAATTTAAAATAAGGAAAGTATATAAGAAGAGAAATTTTATTTCTTTTAAATGTGTAAAAATGTTTATTGACTGGAAAATGTCAATGAATAATTTGATAATTAAAATATAACATGGATTTTACTTTCATTATTAATATATATACTTTTAAAATGTTTTATTTCTAAAAGCAATAACAAATATAAGAAATTAAATTATCAGATTTTTGGATTGCCTTTAGGAGAAATATGAATTTATTCATTATCTAATGAGAATGCACAATTTTATCTATTATAAATGACATAACTCATATAGCATATATAGCATAGTATATATAGCATTCTTTTCATTGGATGTGTATATGCCGACAACGATTTTAGAGAAAGAAACTGCTGTTTTTATTTGACACTTTTGACCTTCATATTAAAAAGTAAGAGATGTTTAAAGATCCCTGACCGTAATGCTAAATCCCTTCTGTCTTCGAATCCAATGATATTAAAATTCTTCAGACAATTTTGAAAGACCCGGTAAGAAGAACAAAGAAAATTCTTCTCTTGACCAACATTAATAGCAGCAAAAAAGACCTGTGGGTCACAAGGGAAATATCTATAGAAGGCCGCATGTTTTTTTGTTTATCAGGAAAGTGTTAAAGTAAAATAAAAATACTTAAATGTCGTTTATGTCTACTATGTCTATGACTACTACGTACTATGTCGTTTAATAAAAAAATATTGATGTACTAAAATGCCAAACCTTAAAAAAAAGTCAATGATATTTTTCTTTAAGCTAATTTTCTTTAACATCAAATTTTTCCATTATATAATTTCTATTCTAAACAAATGAGCTTACAAAATATTTAGTATAATGTTTCCCTATAAAAGATATTTTTTAACCTTATGAAAGAGCATAAATTTTTTTAAACATGTTTAGTTTGTCTATGAAATGATTATCAGGGCTAAAACGAAAATATAAAACGATGAATATAATATATCGCGCAAATGATCATTGGATTTAAAAAGCGTAAGTGGTTTTCAGAAACCTCGAATAAAAAATCTGATATCTCTTCCCCCCTCCGTATAAAATTTTAAACTTTGTGCAAATCTTAAACTTTGTGTGAGACCGTAAATGGCTTGCCTGACATCGGCAAATAATAGTTATAAAATATAAATCTTTGGCAAGAGTCTAGGATTTTTACTAATTCTAATCACAATACTAATTCGTATTGCGAAAATGTATTTTTGGCGACATTTTTTTAGATCAATTAAAACCAAAATTTCACATGTAACTACAGCTGTTGTCACAAGACTTCAAACATAATTTAATTGATTTAAATCATTGCGTTTATGGAATGTTTTTTTTTATATGCATGCGAAAATATGAACTGATGGATGGTAAACTCTTTGACAGATTTGATTCAAAATTTAATAAGAATCTACATTTAGGTTGTGCACCAAATTTTGTCTATGTAGCTCGTATATTTTGTAATTATCGAATTCACTTGTATTAGAACAGCCTGAGAGACGAATTTCCTATGGATGGAGTTTTTAAAAAAAACTGATATTAAACAACAAATTTGGCCTAAAAAACATATACCAAATCTAGATCAAATCATTTTTGAGATATCTTGTTCACAGACAGACAACGTATAGCCAAAAATTTGTATTTCGAATTCGGGGACGTCTAAAACAAGGATATTTGTTGAAATCTCAAATTCAAATTTTTTGACGATTACAATACTGATTCTATACTTGATACTCGAGGCAGTGAAAAACTGTGGAGAATACAATTGCACATAATACAAGGGCTAGCTTTTATTATAATTCTGATAATGTATTGCTATTTTCATTTGTAGAGTGCATATGCAACACATCTTGCTTTCGTGTTTCATAAAAAAATATTTTTTTGCAGAAAAAAACGTAATATCTGAAAGAATTAATATCTTTAGAATCACTGCGAAAATTTCCACCAAAATATTTGAAAAATGTATATTCATCTCACAATTATAACAAATGATAAGAGAATAGATGTTGATATTAAAGGAAAAACATAAAACATTTTCCTGCAACAATTTTGTCGCTCTATTTTGTTCTTGCAGATCAAATATTAGTGAATTTTAAAAAGATACGATCAGCTCTAAATTAGTGTAGTTTTTAAGAGTGATAATCTATCTAAGAAGCTTAATTTAACTAAGCTTAGTTTTAATATGTTATTCTCCTTTAAATCATTTCTTATAACGGTTTGTAAATTTAATATTAAAAAATAACGACATCTGATCTGCTTGTGTATTAAAGAACCTACACATTTTATTATCTGTTTTCTATTCTCTAAATTTTAATCATTGAAAGTAATCTGGAACAGAAACGACTTTGTTTTGATATTACAGTAATTTTCTTAAATAAGATGTAATATTAATCTTACACAACGATAAACACATATTCATAGAAAATTAAAAACAGAGTTGGAAAGCAAAAAAGGCTCCAGAATATCAAGTTCAGGGGAGAACAAAACTTCATCTCTAATCTAAATAATTAGTTCGATAAGTCGTTTTTTGCAAGAGATAATTAGAAATCTGAACGCATTAATTTTTGCTGCTAATTTTGCTATCTAATTTGATAAGTGGAAATTTCTATGACTGGAAATTTGAGATTCCTTTTTATGTAAAGAAATTTTAGATTTCAGAATGACCTGGCAGAAAGGGATAAATATAAACTTAAAAAAAACGTTTTATATTTTATGCAACAATTTCACTTTTTGAAATCTAAAAAAGTAATTATTCATTATAAAAGATTTTTGAACTGCAAATAATGACGCAGGTTCTATTTCTGCTATTAGTATTATCATAGTTCTTTATTAAGCTAGCTCATATATTTCCATTTGCTAATTAAACAAAAATGTGAGCGATATTTTAAGTTAATGAGAATTTGTTATGTGAAAATGAAACTAGATATTCTAAACAGAACATAAAATTTATGAAATCATATTTTATTCGTACCAATACCGATTATTTTAAGTAGTTAGTGGGATGAGAGCTTACAGTAAAGAAATACGAACGTTAACTCAATGGTGCATCTTTTTACATTAATTTAGCAAAATAAATCTGATTGATTAACTTATTCATATTAATATAAACAAAAACATATATTCTTTTAAAACACATGCTCATATTTATTAAGATAAAAATATATTTTGTTTACATTAACATTATTCAAAACTTAAAAGTTTTAGATATGTTAAAATATTTTTTTACTCAAATCATGTTACATCGAAGTAACGACTTTTAAATATATTTATTGACCTTGTTGTTATTTTTAATTATTATAAAATTAATTGATTGCTTAAGTGTATACCAACAGTAAGAGATAAGTTTTAAAAATATGCGTGTAAATTCTTTCAACTAGATGATACAGAATAATTATTGCCTTCCTTTAACTTTTCAAAAAATTTCTTGCTGAGATATAATTGTTTTACTTTTACATAGAGAAAAATAACTCATTTAAACGTCGCTATTTCAATTTTAAATAATTGCTAATCTCACTGAAAATCTAACTGGTTTCATTTTGAAAGAATGGTTACGTTTTAAAATGGTTTTATCATAAATATAAAATTTTTTTTCTCGTACATTTATTCAAGTAGTCACCTTGTGCAGCTAAAGAGAATGTTCTTTTTGATTATGATAAATAATTTCACATTTTGATGAAAAGAAATTAAATTTCCAAGATGCTTCATGAAAACATTTTTACTTCTGAAAAGTGTTACAATAATTTCTAATGTGATTCATTTTTACTGTAATATTTTCGGAATAAATGTACTTGATGTTGATAATCTATATAAATGTAACATTTTCTTTTTTCTCATCTCTTAGGAATAAAAAGTTTCCGTCGCTGCAAGGCAGTACACGCACCCGAGCTTTTTACCGAATCCATAAATATGGATTGCCCTTTTTACGGTTATTTCTGTGACTCGTATGCAAATTTTTCAAGTGGTCAGTGTGACCAAGGATGTGGTCAAGATATGTCTCGGTGTGCTCCTATGGGATATAAATCAGAAGAATGGTTACGTTTTACTTCGTCCGAACCCGTGACTATGTTCTTAGAAACCGGCTTGGATGAGCCTTATTGTCGTAAGTACAGCTAGCATACCACTGAGAAATTTAATTTGTTTGATATTTATTTTTATACTTAAAAAATCTGCAACTTGTTGGTATTTTAGATGATGATGCACCCTATGATATAAATAGATGAGAGTTGCTGGGGATGATTCATCAACATCTGTTTTTAAACAAAGGACACACAATCAACTATTTCTTGACCAAGCAATTGAGTTAAATCTAATGATATGCGCTCGCGATTTAAAATTTGATTAATCGCCCAGCTGTGAGAGGTACTTATACAATCAATCAAATACAGTAGCCATTTTCTTACATCATTCTTCTTTGTTTTTTCTCATATTGTGTACAGCTTATAATTGAAAGTAGATTATTATGTACTTCAAATTCTGTATTCTGTACACATTCCAATTCAAAAGACTATTCCGAAGAGTTTCTTTAAACTATTATAGAGTAAGAGAATGCAGTTTTAATGTAAAAAAATCCCGATTGGTCCACATATAAAAGGCCGTGCTCGATTATTAGAGAACACTATATCAACATAAAGGAGACTAGTTACTGCATTAAGCCAATTAAAATATATCTATAAAGAATTTTAATTATTTTTTAATAAAATAGTAATAATTCTTTGATAAAGAACTGAAATATGCTACAATTCCCTCAAGTGAAGTTGAAGTTGTTGAACGATGTTGGAATTACAGCGGTGGGTTTTGGCATTTTTTGGCTCTAGACAGGGCACATTACGAAACATTTATTTATATAAACCAATCAATATCGGTTCGCATTTTTTATTGTATCAATGATTTATTTTGTACTAAGTCTTTATTTTAGTACCTTTGAGAAAAGAACGATTTTGATTGTTTATTTGTTATGACTCATAACTGCGTACACAAATCAATATCGTTCCACATTTTTCACTTTATCAATGATTTATTTTTGACTAATTCCTTATTTTAGTAATTTATGAAAAGAGTAGACTTTAATTAATTAATTTATTACGATTAATAATGGAGTACACAAAACAATATCATTTCATATTTTTACTTTATGATTAATTTATTGCACACGAATTCTTTTTTTTTTATTGCTTTGCTGAAAGAATATATTTTAATTTATTTATTATGAATCACAAAGAGAGGGCATAGGGTTGAAATCGCAGATTGGGATGCGATTAAGTATAAGGATAGTATACATATAGAATGTCCATTCATGAAAATATTAAAACACAATAGCCAGTCAATTCCGAGAAAATGGTCCTGAAACTTTTGGTAAAGCTTATATTTTGATAATTTAATTTGTGATTGGATGCTTCCAATTGCATGGATGTCTTGGTAATCATCTTGCATGCGGAAGGTCAAGGTTCGGACTTAACTAGGAATATTTGTCTTCTGTAATAATTCTTGTTTAATTAAAAATTTACAAATGCTTTTAATTAATAATCTTAATAATTTGCTTTTAATCTTTTCATCCAAAAATAAATTAATCATATCGAAATGCATAGTAATAAAATTTAAATTTTAAAAGAAAAAAATTAAATACAGATGCATTTAAAAAATTAAATTATTTAAATTTAATTAAGGATTTACAGATAGTTTAAATTAATAAACTGTTCATTCTTAGGCAAGGATAAATGCTTATTCGTTTAATTCTTAAATCATTATTTATACTTTGAAGGAAAAATAATTAAAAACGTGACATTAATGTCTGCAAATAAATTAACTCGCTTGCATTATTTTTAAAAAATTAATTTTAAAATTCTTAGATTTTAATAATAATAAATTGTTAGTTCTAATTCAACGAAGCTGTATTTATATCAAAAACTAAAGGGAGCAACTGATATTTGTTAAAAATGTAAGTAGGTGTTCTCAACTGCAGTAATCAAATAGATAGTAAAGAGCAGGTGTTAATTTATTGAATGCGTCGGCAGAGGGTTCAAAGCGTATTAAGCATATATAAAATTCTTTCTATTTAATCGAACCTGATAAAAAAATAAATTCTACTGAATGTATTGCATAAAAATTCAATCAATTGTACACCATCAACTGTCATTACCAATTTTTAATATAATAATTAGGTGTGCATGATAAGCTGCCGAACTTTCTGATGACAGAGAGATATTTTTAAATGTAAATAAAGTTTGTTTTCCCTCAGATCTCTTAAAAAAACTTCGCTCTTGTGGACAATAATTATTTATCAATTATGCAAGATGTCGAAATATATTTTGTTTTCAATGATTTTACTATAGTTACAATTCTGGTTATCGTTTATAATTGAAAACAAATGTATATGCAATATAACTAATTGTACTTGACAAAGAGGTAGAATTATTTTATTATTTCACAACTCATAGAATTTATAACCTTTTTAGATTTTTTGACAACTAGGCTGATGTCATTTTTTAATCGAGCTGCCTCTGCTTCCTTGTAGGTCAGAAGGACAAGGCAAAAACTACTCTCAAAAGTTTGATTTAGGATAATTATTTGTACATAGATAACCTGCAGCGTGTTTTGTGGATTGTACAAAATCATTTATAGTGTCAGTTATTTGTTCGAGTGTTTGCTTGTGTCCATTAGACAGCTGCGTACATAGGGCTTTCGATCAATGGCTGATCGATAATCTTTATAAAAAGCTGCTTCTGATTTTTATTGTTGTACGGCTATCGCATCGTTAGTCGTACAGTAAAATTTATCTCTTAAACTTTTCACAGACAGATAATTAGTCAAACAGTTAAAGTTTGAGTAAATTCATTTGATCTTATTATATTCATCTATATCTCTAAAGCATATGTCAGTTAAATTAATAATTTATTTTTTATTTATATGCAACTCATGACATTGTTTAAATATTGATGTATGTGAACTTAGAAAATGTGCACTACTTTGGCCCTGCATCCCATGTTCTTAAAATACAAAGAAGTTTGAATTTAATATTAAAAAAAAAAAAATTGATTTTTGGAGGGCTGATAGGGTGACAAAAATAACTGATATTTTGGCAAAGTTGATGACAATTCCATGTGCTAGACATGTTTTCCTTATTATGATACATTATATGTTGTATTAAAAGAGAAACTGAGGATAAATATAAATATAATGTTATAAACCAATATAATTTGTAGTAGTGCTCAAAAGTTATTCTTGCAGGACGAATTAATCTATTTATAGGGATGAATGTGATAATTATGCATTTATAGAGCGTTGCATTGTTACTGCTTAATGAGCTTTCTTGTGAAATAATAAATAGCTTCTTGAATTTTTAACTCTAATTCAAATTTTACATATAGCACAAAGTATATTTAATTTATTCAAATGATTGAATTACACTAAAACTATAAAGATTTTTATTAAATATACTAATTTTAAGGTTTCAAGATTGGAAGTTTTGTTATGTGCGAAATTTATGTGCTAAAAAACATGCTACTCACAAGATTCAAAATGAGTAATTTGTATTTAAAGAAAACGCAAAATACTTTTTAGAAAGCTCAAGATAATCTCGTAAAGCAAATTAGCAATAATTTTACCAACTCCAAAACAATTTACTAACATAACCATATTCCCTTTTACCAATTTACCATTTTAATAATTTTTTAAATGTATATAACATCAAATTTTGTGAATTCAATGATAAAAAATATTTAATATATTTCTCAAGGTGTTTCTTATAATATAACTATTTAGAGTTATCTACAGCTGTAATTACTAATTATAAGAATTTGAATTGGTGAAATCAAAAAATGTGAATAGGTAGCTTTAATTATGGGCATACTGTATTATGAAAATAATAAACTACAGAATTTTCAAGGGTTCATATTTTGCTTTGTTGCGATATCCCAATCCAGTACTCAAATTATAAATCTTGAAAACTGTAAAAAACGACGTTTCAAAAGTGTACATGGCGAATTTAATTCATTTGTTACTTTTTATTATGTTAGATAGATGAATATTTATTATAAATGTTTGGACGCATGAAGACAGTTAACGCTTATGTAAATCTAGCCAAAATTTATGGAGGCCACAAATAATTAAAACTAGTTTATCTCTCTCAAATCTCACCTATTTGAATAATATCTTTTTTTATTCGTGTCTAAAACAAAAAGCTGAAACTCAAAAAAAAGTTCATTATTTAAAAACTTATAAATATTTCTTTTTTATATTTCGTAGGTTATCACTATCATGTAAATGTATTGATATCGTCAAAAGAGCTGTCGCAAAGATACCGGAACGAGACTGGTCTCCTATTTTTAAGAATAACTGGAACTCGTGGTAGAACAGCTTTACTACAAGCAACTCCAAAGTAAGTACACAGAAAATGAGAGAAAATCCTTGAGTTTGAATTCATTGGAAGCTCACAAAAGGCTATATGTGATGTTTAGAGTCCCATTCTTAAAAGAATAGCAATGTCAAAATTAGTTAATCTATTTATTTTTCCCTCAAAGATAGGGAGTTATTTGATTTTTTAGTTCAATTTCCATTCAAAGGTGGGGAACTATTTCGTTGTCTAGCTAAATTTGATGATAGTTATATCAAAATAATTTGCAGATAATCTCAATTGATCGCACGAAATCCTTAGAAAGTAATCGGGGTACAACCACTCACTCCCTCATTTACTGGTTTCTCATAAAATGAAAGGAATTCTCTTCACAAAAAGCCCTGAAATCTGCGATTTAATCAGAATACTGTAGAAAAGGAATCTGTTTTTGATATTTTTAATCGTTGGTAAAAAAAAAAAGGTTGTTTTATGCAAGGTCAATTTTAAATAAACCGTAGAGAGAGCAAAAGCTAATCAATTAAGATGAGCATATTTTATAGTTATGAAACAACGAACCTGTTTTCTACGAACGAAAATGTCCGTCAAAAATTATTGAAGCTTGGGGCCAATTTCACCAGATAGTCCTGGCATTTTTGAGCTTTTGCGTTTACATTAGAATAAAAAGTACCGGCTGAGAAATTGTCAATATCTTAACTGATTTGGTTCTAAATCAGATCCAGTCAACTCTTTAGATGTGATATATGTGTATCAAATTTTATAGATACATCTCTTTTTGTTTTAGTTATTAAGTTCACTTGTACTCATGCCGGCGTCCTGGCATAGGGGTAGCTTCTTTCCCATAATCTAGGTGTCCTGGGCTCGAGTACCGGTTCCGACATGGTTGTTCCTCTTTTGTTTTCTATCTTTGAGGTGTGTGAATGTGCCCTCCTATAAAAAGCAGTCGTGCAAGCAGGTGTGAAGTAGGTACTCTTGGCTCTGGTTGGAGCTACTGAGAAAACAAGAGACGTTCATTTCGGCTTAAATCGCTAACAGATAACTTTCAGAGGGCCCGTAAAGTGACAAAGGGACAACAACTTGCACTCATAATGTTTGACTTTCAACGTTCTCTGAATGGGTCTCGTTAGAAATTTGATAGCTATCTACAATTTTTTGTTACTTATGAAATTTCATCCATCTTATTCAAAAAGTTTTTGAATTATCGTGCTCAAAATGAGCAGTCAGACATAATCCGAAAAACTTATTTTGGGCTTAGGGAGATCTGAAACATGGAGTTAGTCAAAATGTCAAGTTCGAAGTTTTTGAGAATTACAATACAGTTTTTTTTCTCTGTTCTGCATGTGTAAGAAATAATTATGCATGTGTAATAATAATTTATGATGTAATTATCAAAGTAGGAAGTATACTATGCTTCATGTCTAGTTTTATGATTTGTTCAGGTTAAAACTACTATAGACCTTAAAAGAATTAAGAATGACATGATCATTAGATATTTCAAAATAGTTCAGGGTAAAGGGTTAATTAAAAGTAATAAAAAGCTGATTAAAAATGTTTTTATATTTCAGGCCCGTTACATTCAGTCGAGGAAATTCTTTAGAATTTTTGATGAGCTCTGGTAATCTTGGACGTCTTCTTAGAGTAGATGCTCTTTGGACACCATTACATCCGCACGCACCAGGAGATGAAGTGCCATTTATAATTATCCACAGCATCAGGATAACTAACTTGGAAACTACTTACAGGTACATTTTTATCCTTGATTATTTTTTTCACTGCAGTGCTGATCGAAAAAAAAGTTAATTAGATAATTTAAATAATTTATTAATTTTTAATAATTTATTTAGTTCCATTTCAGTTTTACGATAAAATATTCATTTGAACACGCAAAACACTTGTTATGTTTTGTTTGTTAACACTTACGTTTTCTGAAAAGTTAAATTCCATTATTTGAGAAAACCTGTTTTATGTGGCAAAGAAAATCCCTATATTTGAGATAAGTATCAAAATTAAAACTAAGTCGCTCATTTTTAACAACAGAATAAATTTTGCCAATTTTTATTTTGTATGAAAGTTAATGGCCCCTTGATACATCATCAGTGTCGCCTACCCTCTCTTTATTTCGGATATGGATCTCGGAAACAATATATTAGAGCTCATTTATATGTGGAGATTCATTATCATTTACTGCACTAATTTCTTGAGTGTCATCCCTCTAGATATGCTTTCTGATCGCCAAACTTTTTTTTCGAACGGTATCATGAAATAAACTTTGAAAGGATCTCAGACAGAAAATAACTGGATAGCTTTCCCCAATGATATAAATAATCAGCCAGAATGTATGGCTAGAGTTGTCCATGAAACCACGAGGAAGCGGTGACCACTAGCGTTAAATCATCGAAATGCAAGAATATCTGCTTAAATATGTATAAAAAAATGTGCAATGATATATAAATTATGAAAACAGTTCATGTTTTTATCCCTAATTTTTTCATCAGATTAATTTAAAAAATAAGTGCTTGTATTATTAATATTAGATATGCATCAATTCTACCTATAAAATTTAATGCTAAATATTAATTAATTGCTAAACAAATAAATATAATGAGGGGTGCACTTTTACTCGTAATTTTTAGAAACAAGAAATTTATTGATATTGTTACGGATTTTCTTTCTCTTATCTGTTGGGTTCGTTTACTTGTATAGTGGGGTGCTTGGTGTGAGAAGATGAGTAAACATAATAATTAGTCCTTTAGAAGACGACACAACACAGACGACGTTTATTTACAATACGAAGACAGGACAGCACAAAGACGACAAATATTTACAGAACAACTATGTACAGGAGACAACTATATACAGCCGAGACGAACACACAGGACAGCACACAGCAGTACTCTACTGCAAACAGTAGCCCACAATAACAACAGTAGTCCACACGCAGAAATTTCGTAGTGACAACGTCCACAGCTCACAAAGCTGCCAGACAGGATTCAGAAGGAGAGGAAATCTTTAAGGGATTCTGACTACGCTCTCGTAGGTGTCTCCAAACGGCTGAACTACTTTTCCGCTGTCTCTTCTAGCTGCTGACTCACTACTTCACACAATGGTAATACTCAGTTCAGGACTGCTCCGTTCCCGACGACGATACAATGAACTACAACACAAAATGACGACAAAATACAGCGCATATAGCAGTTCAGCACTCCGCCGATACTTCGGTATTCTCTCGACGACTCCTCTGCTCAAGACTTCTATTAAAGACCTCTCAATTCAGTTCTTTTTGATTGGTCACCGCACCAGACCAGGCCAGACGGATGGCTGGCCTTATATAGCAGCTGGAGGGACGGGGACAAAACCTTCTAGACCAATCAGGAGCATTCTGGATATATCTCGGCTCCTAATGGACGGATCGGGAAAATTCTCGATGTTTCGGGTATTATCCTTTTTGTCGCCAAAGCTGCCAAATTCGTCGCCAAGTTTCCAAATGGTTACCAAGTTTGTCTCCAAAGTCTGAGATCATTGATGCTACACCCGGGAACAGTTCAATACAGATGACTGTAAATAATTCTTCTTTACGATGACATTTTTAGAGCGGGAAAACAAAATCATAGGCTCGCAACAATATTTATTTTCTAATATTTTCTTTTCTCATATCTTAACCTTGAATTATTTGTAATATTTTTGTTAAGTGGCAAATTATTTATGCCATATGAAACACCTTTCATTAGATATACAGATCTTTTTAATATTTTACCGAATTGCCTAATTGATCTTTTTGATTGAAATTAGTAAATTGAAATAATACATGAAAAAAAACATACTTTTAGCTCAAAATTTATTAATTTTTAACTTATAATATTATAATTAAAGATTTCCCTATTTTAATATGACATTACTTTGCTAAATGCCACAATCTTACCGCGTTCACTGCCATAACTTATGATTGATATTCGGGTCGTCTGTCTTGTAAGAAGACTCCTTCTTTGATATTTCTCAATTAAATTGGAGAAGGGTCATCGAACTAGATAGATGGTTTGGTACAATTGAATATTACCTGTAATGAGCATAGGTGCGTAATGTGACATTCAGTGTGTTAAATAAATTCACAACAAAACTTTTAACAATTAAATTCAGTATTTAAAAAGACATTTCACTCAAAATTGTTTTCTTTTTGTTTTCAGAGAAGTTTTCTGTGGAAGCGATGATAAAATCACTCCAGAACGGGTCAAAGTATATTTCAGAGGAAGTTCTTGTTAGAAGATATAGTTAAAATCACATCAAATATTTAATTTGTTGAATTTTTTTTGAAAATATTATATCTTAAAAAAATGTATTTTCTGTGATTATATGAGAGAAATAAAAATAACTAGCTGATTAATATTTGTGATTATTTCTTTTTTCTTCCTGTATCTTGGCGTGAATTTCTAAATCTTTATTAAATCCACATAAGTATATTAGAATCACATAAATAGTAAGTTTACTGCTGAAATTACTACTTTCGGGAACACTTCAAATGATGTCATGACATTAAGTGAGCATTTCAAATGATGATATCACATGAAGTGAACACTTCAAATGATGACATCACATAAAGTAAAGACTTCAAATGATGACATCTCATAAATTGAACACTTCAAATGATGACGTCAAAGGAAGACATTACTTAAATAATAAGTGTAGTCCTGAAATTATACTTTCCGAGAATACTTCAAATGACGAAAGGTATGACGTAAGATATTAGATGTTCTTAGGAAGCTTTCGAATTAATGGAACAACTTAAAAGGGATTTCTCGGTTCCTACAACAAACAATTCGTGCCTAGGATTTTATGAGTGAAAGTGGCATTCTTAAGCACAAATGGAAGAAATAGGCACGGAAAGGAACACAGATTATTCAGATTCTGCATTGCAAGGAAATATTTCTTTTCTACAATGCGTCTTCGTAGTTTCTGCCACTAATAGAAATACAATCTTAGCAATGTCGATGGAATGCTTTTAAAATTGTCGCACATTTCTCTCACATCTTTAAACGCAACGAATTTTCGAGATAGTCAAAATATGTTCACCAATTGTTTTAGCAACCTTTCCAAGTGCATATCAAGTAACATAGCTTGTGAAACAATATAGTACAATATTGTGCGATATTATATTTTTTCATACTATACGAAACTGTGAATATTTTTTAATAACATACAATACTGCACTATATACATGGGCTGCTAGGGATACTACTGTCAGTAAACGTCATTCAGATAGGATTGCGTGTGCAGAATACAACAAGCTTTTTTGCATAGGAATGTATGTTCGCAATTGGAAGGCTGAGGCACAAATGCAAGAAAAAGACATGAAAAGAAATATAGGTTATTCACTTTCCGCACCGTGCAGAAGTATTTCCTTTCTCCAATTTTATATTAATTACTCAATACTGCGTCCACTGGCAGTCCTATATGGTTATCTACGCCAATGGAGTAATTTTATGATGCCAGGTGTTTCCTATATATCTACAAACTCTAAGCAAAATCAAATGACGATATCCTCAACATAATTAATCAATCGCTCTGTCGATGTTTCCAAGCATATGCTGTTTTAATACATAACATTTGCATTCGTGACGAAGTATTTATCTAATAACTCTATAGTCATATTTGCTACTGTTGACTGATCCCATCTGTATTGTTGTGAGAATGCACTTGTAAACGATTCTGTAAGAAATTGTTTTCTGTTTCTGTAAGGAATGCAAAAATTTGGAATGTGGGTACCACTTCTGTTGATGTCTTCGTCATCTGACCATGATTCAAATTTACGAGGTGCGCTTCAAAACAGCCCTCGCCTTACTTCGAAACAGGACTTAAATATGATTAAACTAAACAAAAAAAATTAAATAATAAGTAGACTATAGGAACAACTTTCATTCACTTTTAAGTAAATTTAAACTGGCTGATTAGAAGTTTGAAAAATTAAATTTACAGACGCCAAAAATTCAACACTTACCGAAACGACATTTTATATTTTTCTACTCAACCAGATGCCAAACACATTGATTTTCATCTGCGATTTCATTCTAACAGCTAAGGGATATATTCTAACAGAGTAGATTTAATCACAAGCGAACGGAATTTAGAAATATTAGCTTTTACAGCTCTTAATATTCGTTGCAAAGTGCAGTGTTCCAAATATACTAGATTATGTATAATGGGAATGTCTTCGATTTTAAATTTCTTCTTGTAATACTAAAAGAATAGTATAGAGTATGTTTGAAGATAATTTAGAATAATAAATGAATAGAAATAGCCGCCGTACAGCACAATACTTGCATAAGGAAAAGATAATTTTAATAAGAACAATCACTAAAAACACACTTGTTCTAGTGTACAAAAAAGTACATATTTTTCACTTTTAGTATTTTCTTAAGTCTATAATATGAAAATTTATTATTATAAATAATATGAAATCTTGTTATCAAATTTTTATAATTAATAGTTGGTACCACTCGTGTAGAAGCAAAACTTTGAAATATTGTATTGTCACCGAAAGCACAGAAAAGCACAAACATTCCATTCATAAATAAAATAAAACTAGTTCATCCTGGAGGTAAATCGAAAATCAATTAAAAACTCCATCTTTTTAAATATTAAACAAATAAAGTTAAATAAAAAAAGAAATCAAGTAAGATGCATATTTTTCGTTGATGTTGTTATTCATAATTTAATTTTTAAGTGTTTCCCTTGGAATTTATTTGTAAACGTTTACATCTCTTTTTTGAATAATTTATAAAACTCTTCTATGCTATGCTACAAAATGTCTTTAAAATTATTCGATAGATAAGTTATTATTGTATTCTAGTTCATAATTTTATTTACTGCAGTATAATCAATATTGAATTTTATATAATTAAAATTCAATGAAAAAATCATTTGAAGTTTTTATTTTTTATTTTGTGAAAGTTTCCTTAGAATACGCATCATAAGAAAAATATTTGTTCATCCAGAAAAAAAGACAAGATAAGACAATTATAATTTTTAATCTCTTTAAAAAATAGTTAAAAGTTATTTAAAGCCTAATTTTTTATTATGATAAATACTATTAAAAAGATTTATTGGAGTCATTTACGATAACAAAACAAGTGGTAATATAAAAGTACAAATATTCTGCCATCTAAGAATTACATTAACTTATCGATAAAAAAGTTTCCTAAAAATTTATTTCCGTAAGAAATCCAATAATCTGTAGGACAGAATGGAAGAATAAATTGGTAAAAAAAAAGAGACGTGTTTTACATTTGGGTTTAATTTGGATTTTCTGAAGAAAATCAAATTCAAGTTAAACAAGGTTACCATACTGAAACCAACTGGTATAAAAATAGATATATAAATATTTTTATTCGTAGGGAAAAAGAATTACGAAGGATGGTAACTCCACTGGTTGTTTTAACGAATTATTTTCAACAGGTTTACATAGAAATAAATTGTTTAGGGCTTGAATGAAATATCAAAAGAAAAAGTAATCATTCTGTCAAAACTCCTTTCATGAATCATCATTTACTCTTAGGAAGACGTTTGTACTTTCTCTCAAATTTACTAAAAATAAAGATAAGGATAAGAAATGATGAATCATTTCCTCACGAAAGAATACAACATTTCCTTATAATTGGATACATAGTATATATATTCGAAACTGCATAAAGAAAGAAGAGAAGACAACAAACAATCTAAGAATCGTCGAAGAAAGAGAAAATAGTTTTGTATAGAAGAAGACTCCCTTTTTTTAATCAGTTCGTTTATTTTTTAAAGAATGACTTTTTGCATGACCATGGATCTCTGTTTGTTTTATTTAGCAATTCTTTAAGGGGAGAAATTGAATGAATGAACAATTGAACCAAAACTGAAAGACTAAATAATAAAATTAACGAAGAAATTCGTTTTATTATTGAAAATTCCATTGTTCATTCAGTTTATATCCGTAAACATAATTGCAATAAATGAAATAATTATTAAAAAAAAGTAATTTTATAAGGTTTTAATCATATTACATGCTTACATTATATTAAATAGACAAATTATTTGTCACTGCATTAGCTTTGAAAAGTTGCTTTTTGATTTTTTTCGCAGCATTATTGAGAATATTCTTATGAAGAATTTACAATAATAAAATTGCTACAGTTAAAAATATTTGCATTCAGTGGTAAAAATTTAATTCAGATTAAATACCTTTTCTGAAGACTTGTTTAGTTTTGTTATATTATTATCCCGTTTAAAAGCAACAATAGGAATATTTTAGAAGGGGTGCTTTAATTTTAAGTCTGGTCAATTGACGAGAACGACACCTGAGAGGGCTCCTATTTTCCCAACTTCTACACTTCACCAACATTTTAGCCTACGATGTGAGATTTAAAGCGGACCAGGTCCGCATACATGGCGGAATTTTAGTAGAATAGGGATCCGAGTTCAGAACCTCTGGTCTTAATAGCTTACTATTATGTCATTACTACCCCACCTTATCTTGAAATCTAATTCATTACAAATTTTCATCTCTGCTTAGGTTATCTAGTTTCTATTCTATCATTTATCTCTAAAACCATTTTTATGTATTATTTTATTATCTGAAATGTGTATATTAGAGTCAAAATTTTGGGGAAAAAATTTACAATCCAAAGCTAGATATATAGGTGGTATGTCTACATTTAAAATGACATATCAGCGAAAACAAGCAAATAGAAACACTTAGACGGCATCCTGTCATATGGCTAGCGCGTTTGCTTCTTGATCTGTACATTCCGGTTCGATACCCGGTTTAGGCATGTTTGTTCTATCTGTGGGCTGTGTGAATATGCTCCCCTGTGAAAAGGGGCTGTGCAAGCGAATACGACTCATGATGTAGTCGTAATCTTGTGCCTGGTTGGCGCTACTGAAAAACAAGAGACGATCACTCAGCTAACATCGCTGACAGATAACTAACTGTCAACGGGCTGGGAAATGGTCATAAGTCACAACACAGAAAAACTTATCTTTGAATTATAATCAAACTGTCAGAACGGGGAAAATAATCTTATTAAGATATTTAAGGAATTAAGATTAAACATCAGTTATGCTTGAACGAAAAGTATGTATTGTTTTAGCATATGTGAGATAAGACATGCTTTTTAAATATGGTATGCAATTTTGATCCATGAAATTAACTGATTTCTAACCTCAAACCTAAAATACCTCTATTGTCTGTCTTCCGCTTCCGGCTGTTAATAATTTCAAATAAAGGTATGGTAAAAAAAACCAAGGTATGGTATCTTTTAAATTTTCTGACATCTATAAATTCCCACACTCATGCTAACTTTATTTTAGTTGTTAGCACATATTCGAATTATTAACGTCAAATTTTGAATTTTTACGTCCATAAAGCTATAATTTAAGAAATCATAATTTAAACAAATAATAATTTAGGAAATATTCAACCAAGTATCATTAATTTGAATTTGAAGTATCAATTTTTAAGAAAAATATTTTACACTCATTTACATTTTAATCGTTTTATAATAGAAATGCAGAATAATAGTAAATAATTAAGTCTTCACCTTTGCGTGTAAATTCTCGAAACTGTTTCAAATACTTTCTGTTAACAAATCTTGAAGTGAAACTAAATTATTAAGTAATGTAATTTAATTTGGAGCTTGTATTCAGTACATAACTTTTAGAATGCAAATAGTTAGGTTCATTTTATACAATTAGTCCGGTAATTTATTCAAGTAGATTAATTTCTATTATTTCATATGTTCTCAAGTAAGGATTTTTTTAAAGTCAACAGACATTATTTTAAATAAAAAGTGTCAGATATCTTAAGCGAAATCGCAGAGAAAATTTTTGGTCAGCAAAAATCAATGAAGTCGTGGTTTGAAAACTATTCTCACACCATTTGTATATAAAATATCTGTATATTTGTGGGAAAATCTTATTATTTCATTCATTTTATGAAAAGATCCTATGGAAGTTTTTAAAAAATTGTAGGTTCGTGATTTTTATTTTCTAATTAGAACCCGAGAAAAAAATTATTTAAAAAAAAAAAAAGATTTTTTTTCCATCGAAGAATTGCCAAAGGAGAAATCTGAAGCCAATGGTTTCACAGTAGCAGAGATTTTATTGACTTATTTCTGCTTTGCCATAAAGGTCGTTTCTACTTTGAATTCGCTTTACAAAAGGGTGGGGTTTTATCCATTGATAATGCCTTCTTAATCTATTTCTTACAATGAGTACAAATGCTATGATTGATGATAAAATGTTTTTTTCCCTTTTCGGAAGGATATTGCTTCTATGGAAGTTGAAAAATCAAGTCATTAAGAGTTTGATCAAACCATAACACTAATATGTTTGTTCTCTTATCCTACAGAGGATAATTTTCTCTCCTGTCCTCTTGTATTACTCTCTATATGCTAGTTATTGAATTATGGATAACGATGCAAGAAAAAAATAAATAATTTAAACCATAAGAAGACACGTATCTTATTTTTGAGTGATTTCAAGACAAGATAAATCATGCGTTCTTAACTAGTAGAGTTCCTGTTTTGAAAGAATATTTTGAGTTTTGATCCACCTGTGTTTAAAACCACATAACTCCAGGAAAGTTAATGAAAAATAAACGATTGCCGACCCATAAAAATGTTATTTTTCTTTTACTTAATGAAGGAATGTAGTTAAGAGTTATTACAGCTAGCAAAAAGAAAGTTATCCTAGGACACATGAATTTGATTGTATTTCGAATAGAAAATATTTTATTTGAAGTAAAACCTAAACAATAAACACTTTTTAGATTAAAAATTATAAAAAATAATGGAAGTAAAAAAAATCAAGATATAATTGTCTGATTTGTTAAGGAAGAAAACTGATTTGTATGAATATTATAAACGTGACATAAATTAAGTTACACAAATTTATTTTCTTGGTTATTATACCAAAAATATCATTCTATGTCTAGAAATAAAAAATAATTTACTCATTTCCTTTTACAAAAGCAGACGAAGAACTACTACTAAAGGGGAAAAAAAACGGAATTTAATTTGCAATCTACCCTTTTTACTTCAAGGAATATTTTGAGAAAACATATAAATGCTGCTCACTTTCAGACAGTGTTTACCAGTAAGTTCGCAAGTTTTTGCATTTCCTTTCCTCTGGAAACCCTTAAAGTTCTAAAAACTTGAACAAGGCCGCTTCTTACAGTGTTTCTAAGACACCGAGTCTTCTGTCAGTGAATTGGAATAAAAAATAATTTAATTTAAAAGTTTCTTTTGCATATGTATTTATACGTATGTGTATAGCGTTGGGTTGTGTGTGTATTTAATCCAAGGAAAAATTCTTCTTTTTATTTTCACACACACACACACAAATATATCTATGCAAAACATGGACGACGATCACAGACATTCAAGGAAACACATAACATTAATATTGAAATATAGAAAGTGAGACTAACAAAGAGCGAACAAATAATACTTTTTGCTGCTAACGGAGAACGAGCTAGGTGCTTGCCTGCACCAGTTTCAACAACACCGGATATGGTTGTTATCAAAAAAAAAAAAAAAAAATCTCAAGAACGCTACCCTCACATTCCAAGCATACCGCTGGGTTGGGGTAAACTGCGTCATCTATGTTCAGCATTCATTTATACATATGAATAAGTATACAAAGTATAAAAAAGATACAAATAAATAATTAATTAAATCAAAAATTAAAAATAATTAAATCACATAAACAATATGTAATTTGATTAAATCAAAATCTATTTGTATAAACAGAATAATGAAAAACAGAGATCAATAAAACAACGTTAGAAATGAACAACTGATGGTACAAATTCAGTAAAAATTACATATAGAGAAAGGAAACAACCTGAAGGTATCCTAATAGGTTCGGAGGGGATTTTTTTAAAAACCCAAATATTTTAATGTTTATATTATGTTTTTTATTAATATAAAGATAAATGGACGAATAAAAGTGAAATTATTATCATGTGTAGCTTTTGAAGTAAGAGCATATTTTGATGTAAATTTTATCATCTATTTACATAAACTAGGGTTGTTCTAGAGAAAAAAATATGACTTTTTAATTATTCTTTGCATCATTATATGTGTAAAATACCTTAAAGTGTATTATATAACAATTATATTCAAAAATAAAATTTGTATGTAATATAAGAAAATATCTAATGACTTTTTAAAATAATATTTACATTAAACAATCACAAATTCACTTCTAAAGCACTCAGCATCCAATCCAAAGTTCATTTCTTTTCACGTAACATAACGAGCACTAATTATAAATTTCATTAAGATATCTTGATTAAATTTTGAGATATTACGATACTCGTACAGTGGTGAAAAAACTCGTTCTTCTGAAAATTCATAATTTTTTTTAAAACGCTTATAGTATCACTTACATTTCAATATTTTGCTTTAAATTGGCGTCTAATTGACATTGAGACAAAGTAAGGATATAACTTGAAACAGAAACGTTAACTAATGTAATTTTTTTTACTGTGAATGAACATCTTAAACTTTACATTTTGTATTTGAAAACAAAAATTTGCTTTCTATCATTGATTTTTACACACATACACATAAAACAAAACTATTTTGTTTAGTGACAAAAAGAAATTTTAACTTTTAGCCCTCCGGGATATTTTCATTTTCAATTTGTTTGACACATTTTTTTCATTAAATATGAGAAAGACCGTATTGACGACTTTTTATCTAAATTAAATTTTGAGTTTCAAAAAAAAAAAAAAAAAAAAAAAAAAAAAAAAACGTATTACTTATCCTTTAGGTAAATAAAAGTTTTTATGAATGGAATTTTAATCCCTTCGCACTTGCAGTCATGTCCAACTTTCAAATATCTATTATTATTAATCTTTTTGTTATTATTTTTAAATATGAAATAATTCTATATTTTACAATTTTTCTTTTATCAAATGCATTTTTACATACTCATTTTTCCCAGCTCTTTAAAGATTTCCACAAATACTTTGAAGCCACGTGTAGTGTTATTTTCTTTTTACAATTCCATTTCTTGTTAGCATATTAAGTAGTTAAATTCAACAGGAATTTAATCAGCCGGCTTTCTCTCTCTCTCTCTTTCTGAGTTGCGCCACAAAATCCTAACTAACCTAACCTCTCTTTCTGAGAAAAACGGAAGCATTTTCAGCCGACTCAATTTCTTTTGTTATTTCTGCAGACTTAATTTCCTCTTCGTTTCGATTTTGGATTTTACTTCATTTTAAGGCACGTGTAACACTTTTTTTTTGCTTGACAAAGCGTTATAAGTCTTCACAGATTTTTCTGGATTTTTCCCTTCTAGTGTAATATCCAATTAAAATATTAGAAAAGTAATTTTAATAACCATTAACTATTACTTTTTTGTATCATCATAGCATGTTTTCTTATTAATAGTTTTTGTTTTTGATTAATTTTGACAAATTTATCTACAATTTTGTATCTTTCTTCTCTAAATATATACATGAAAATATACGTATAGATACGTAAATATAATATAAACATATATTAGTTAATAAAAGAGGGAAGAGAAATTAGGTCAGTAAAAGGGGTGGGAGTAGAGTGGCTACTAAATCTTAAAACTCCGAATCATGTTAAACTCGCATCAAGTCCATTGCACCTGTTTCATCTCAAATACCAATACTATCATCTACTTTTATTCCTTAGAATGTAATACCTTATTACATAATCTAAATATAACAAAGCAAGCGTCCACAACTTGCGCATGCAGGCATTATTTTTTGCTTCAGGGACACATAATTCCTGACCACCTTTTCTTGAATTGAATTTCCCAGCTTCTATTTTTACCAAATTTCAATCTCAGATTTACATCATTAGAATTATGATCAACGAAAATATCTCACACTCACGAACATTAACCAAGAATATGGAAAATTATTCCAACGAAGTGGGGAATTCGTTAATATTTGAAATTATTTATGAAATGAAAATACATTATAATTAAAAAAACATTAAAGTCCCAAAAAGGATATATGGGGCAAAATTTCTATAAGCGCTTGAATATTCTGTGATAGAGAAGATAATTACAGAGGAATTTCAAACGAATTCTCCTCCAATAAAAGAATAATAAAAATTGCAAACATTCAGAATCTTAAAATTTCTTGTAGAGACTGCATACTAAATTCCATCCATTTTATTCAAAGTATTTTTAAGTTGCTGTGTTCTCAGGATAACAAACAAATTTCAATTTTTTTAAAACTCTGGAATGACTAAAACGCGGAGAGTCATCAAAATTTAGAGTTCAATTTTTCTGACGATTACAATAATTTCTATGTGTATATTTCGTATACGAAAAACAAATACTCCTCTTTCTTTATTTTCTCCTTTTTTTGTTATTTAATTTTGAATTTTTTTAAAAAAATTGTTGTTGTAGATTTTATGATTTATGTACCATCAAATGAGTATCTCATATGTTATGGCAACATCCCTACTTTCACTTTATATCCTAATGAATCCTACCTGATATAACCAGGTGTATATAAAGGAATAGTACACTCAGAATGCTCTATTCCTTTATATTCTACTGATATTTGAGGGGAATTATGAACATTCGGTCTCGAAATTTGAACCCGATCTCTAGAACAAAGCAGTTTTGGCTCCTGTGTATTGATATCACTTTAGAATGATTCAAGATACCAGAGTGACATAGTAGTGGAGTCTTGGTTTTTTTTTAGCTGGAAGGATAATATCCATTAAAAAATCCGTGGTGTCTTCAAAATATCCATCCTGGAATAGCTCAGTAGAGAATAGTTTGTCTTTATCTAGACATAATTCTGGAATATTGGACTAAAGTATGATATTGTAATTACATTAATGCATTATAAAATACATAAGGAAATATCTATCCCGTTTAAATTACTAATGTCTTATACTTTTTTTGAAACGTCTTTTCTAACTAACAAAATATTATTTTAATGTTTTGCTTTTCACCATCTTAGATATTAATACCCTTTCCAATTTAACATATTGATAAAAGTGCCAAACGTCGAAACTATTTTAAAAGTTTTAAGGAAAATTCTTTAATGTATGCAAATCTTAAAGCTCAACTTTTTATGTTGTACAATAGTCAATTATGAAGACTTTCGGCAAGTACTTGCAAAAGTACAAAATACCAGAATAGGTATTTTGAAGTGTTTTTCAGCTGAGCGAAATAATAGCGCAAAAACTTATTTGAACCATCTGAGCTGAAATTCGCTCTATTTAATGCCCCCAATTCGAGAGAAAGCCTTTATATTCGGTTTGGATTGGATTTTTTATTTGTTGGGGGGGGGGGGGGAAGATGCGCAAGTTATGATTATATCAAATACTCACATAAACATCCTTAATTTGATTACAAAAAGGTTTCTAGATATACATCTGCAAAGCAATACTCACTGGACAACAGGAAAAATTTAGTTACATTGTTTTTAGATGTGTCTTTGCATTTCGCATAAAACCTATAGTTGAGATTAAATTCTAACACAACGTAAAAATTCTTCGTAACAACCTACACAGTATTAAAAAAAATCTTAGAAAAAGGATTAAATCTAGGTTTAAATTTTAAGTGTAAAGCTGAGGAATCAAAAGTATTATGGGTTCTACAACTGACTGAACCAAATCATTGAACTCTCACGTATTTGGTAGATATTGTCTTATTCTAGTTGAATTCAATCTTGTATGAGGTGATGTCGAGTTCTATGAAAAAATCCTTTTCACTAGATATTTTTGGCTTGGTTTTGGTGGCATGTTTTATTGAAGTAGGAGATGGTTGGTTTCATTTTGGAGGGCAAGTATTTGTATTAATATGTTTGAAAAAATTATTTGTACAATACATATATTGTACAGTGTTGCATTGTTAAAGTGCTGTCTGTTGTGGATTGCTCAAGGTGGAATTTAGTTGATAGAATTGAATTAATCAAATCATTGAAAGGTTAATTTTTAATCTTGGTTGACAATGTAGCCATTTTATGTTATATTACGAGCTTTCAGAGCAAACACAACATTGTCACGAATATAATGAATAGGTTCCCCAACAAATATCCAACAGATCATAGTTTTCGTAGTTGATGATACGGCTGTAAAAATAGAATGTACAAATGTATAAAGTTAATCAACTAATGTATAAATGTTTCTTGGAAAACCTTGCGAATATTTCAAGTATTCCTTATATTTCAAAGTGGCTACTCTTTAGTTACTTTCATGCAGAAATATTTATTTCGTGATTCTCACTTTGAATCCATATTTTAGAAAACGTTTTAGATTTATAAGCGTAATTGATCCATAAGTGCTTTCTATTTAAACATTTACCTAACAAGAGAGAAATGTTTAATAAAACACAGTAAATAACTTAATGTTTTCAAATATTATGTTAGGTGTCTTTGTCCATTCAATTGGATCTAAAAAGTTTGGTTTACTTTTTAGTTCATTCCATCCAAAGCAATTCTTTCTTATAGCAAATATCTTAAGTCACTAGTACCGGCTCTTTACATGCTCTGGAGTAACGCGATAGCACACTACCCCCGAGGGGCACATTTTTAGGCGAATTCTTTTGTCCCAATTCCCAGCTACTTAAGGATATAGTTTCCCTTCAAGATATTGTCCCTTCTTGCATCTGCCATGCTCTACGGAGAGTACCACTGCAGTATACTGACCGCTAGGCTTAAATTTATTCTATCAAGAACGAGGATAAGCCCCCCCTGGGGCTAGGTGCCTCGGTAATCCAACTCATATCAAGATACTGTCCCTTCTTCCTTCTTCCATCCTTTCTATTGCCGGTGAATGTGTCCTCCCTTTGTTTTTCTTCGACAGACAACGTTTTGTGATTTCAAGTGATTAATTATTCGTATTCGATAGCTAGTTTTCTAACCACTTCGTTTAGTCAGTTAAGAACTGAACGGAAGGGTCATTTTCTGGGTACTTAACTTAAGAGTGGTCAACACTCTTGAAGGAGATTCTGATCTTATCGGTTCCGGCTATCTGCAGGACAAGCGCCAAAGTTAGGTTCCGAGGTGAATAGTGCCACAGGGTCCTTATTTTTACTTGGACTTCTCAGATCGCATTGTATTTAACACTGATACACAGCAATTATTTATTAAATCGTTTCTTTGTGCATAAACTTTTTTTTTGGAAAATTTCAAATTAAAATTTAATACAAAAACATCAAGAGACTTACTAATAAAATTACTGAAATCCATCTCAACCAGTAACTTTGAATTTATCAGTGACATTAAGAAACGTAAAGAAACGTAAAGCATAACGCTTCTATATAGGTGGATCTTAAATTTTTTAGTGCAATAATGTTTGAGCATGCTCTCAAAGTATATCGAATCTGAACTTCTTCAGAAATCGCTCTTTTGAAAGACTTCGGAGCACTGAAGCCCTATTATAAATGCGGTTAAATTTTTTTGACTTATTTTCAGCAAGAGACGCGACGTCCGACCCTATGTAAAGCAATTACATAAAGAAATTTTAAAAGGCCCCGAGCATTTTCAAAGTTCTTTCAGATGTCTCGAGGAGTTTCTATGGTTTCATTGCTTCTCGTATGCAGTGAAGCCATATTCTTGAGGATAGATAGTGGATGAATGATATAAGACCCTGCAAACAGAACATTAAAAAAAGATCACATTCATCACTCCGCTCCGATACTCTGTAGTGGAATATTTTATTAGTTGAGTTTTGAATAGAGCGTTACTCGCTTTCTATTGATCAGACACAAAGCGCTGAATCTTCACCGTCATTTTAAACTTTGTTTTCCCATCGCGCCCTTTTTTAATTGCAAGCAAAAGTATTTTGCATGCGTTGTACAAATTGAAAAACCATCTGAATTATTTTACTCAAACCATAAATTTCTTAGCAGTTTAAACTTGGACAATATATGTACTGCACCCAATTCAGAGTGTTATTTTGCCGTAAGGAAATTACATAAACTTCTGATAAATCAACTTCTACGGCGATATACTGAGTTTTTTTTCACATGGTTAAGTCTATAAAAATTTAATTTCTAACTTTCCAAATAGTTTAAAATGCACTTGCATTTCATTTTCTTGCATAGTTATCAATTTCATTCTTATCCAGTTCTAGTGCAACAATTATTGCCCCCCTTTATAAATTTTCAAATTTGATAACCCTTCCAGCAATTATGTCATTCAGGCAGACTCGTTGATTGTACCACAATGTTTCATTGCTCCATTCTCCTTTTAATCATGTTTACAAATACTCTCGATACTGCTTCTTTCAGTGGTGGTGGGCTGGTTGTCTGAGAAAAAAAATTCATCCTTTGTAATCGTGTCTCAAAGTTGTCCAACTTGTGGCGAGATTCTTTGTAGATTATGCAAGTGGACAAGTCAAGACATAGTTTTCAGAAACAAGTCTATTTCTTTCACCCTACATTGGGGACACCTAAACTGTTTTTCTTGAACTTGCAATTAATACTTAAGCAACTACCCCAATTGAAGTTTAGTTACAGATATTTGGGTTAAATGATTTCCTTGATTCATTTCAAGAGAACTATTTCGATTTAGTCGCTTGAGAGTTCAAATTTGAATAGAACTTGAAAGTGCATTAACCTTTTAAAGATAGTTTATTTAACGATATCTTCCTTGTTGGCAAGGTATTTCAGTGATATCTTTCTACCTTTTTATTACACGCTACTTGGCTTACAGTCTCTTAACATTTTTTTAAAATTTGAACGTTCTAGAATTTTCAACTGCCTTCAGTTTAGCTGTCAGACGGTGGATACTGGATACGTATTTGCACTTGCGTATAGATTCCTCTTTCATCTTCAGAAACAAATGACAACTTGTTCGTGTCTAGATGAAAGTTATCCTACTAAATGATTTGCAACGAAATCTATTATTTTTAGAATAGACTATGTCTAAATCTTCGTAGTTTCGCCCTTTTTAACTTTTAGTGCTTGGATGTTGAACCAGACTTTTCTCAAGCAGTTTCAGAATCTGCTATTCTAAAAGATACAGGCGTATATATTTCGTATTGTTTCGATAGAACAAGTGGATATGTTTTTTTTGAGAGGGTGATCCGACACGAACTTGATCACCATGATCAAGACTTTCAGTAGGAAAGTAAAATGTTCTAAAGATGTATCGCTTTAAAGAAAAAAAACCTGGTATGTTTTGAACACTTCTAAGTCCTGTAATGGTAGAAAATTTTAAATTTATTACAGTATCTAATCTCAGTTGTCGCATTTATCCAATCTAATCGTTTATGAATAATTATATATTAAAATTATATATTATAAATATTACATATTATATAGCATATTTAAATAAAATCGTATACTCAGTAGAAATGTAAACAATTCTGAGTAATTCTGCAAAAAATGCATCTTTCCCAAATTTGTTTTGCTCGGTTTTTAAAATTGAAGGAATTTAACTTTTTTTGCATAGGAAAAAACAATTAAGCTCCATTAAAATTTTTGTAATGCACAGATCAACGTTCTAGGTTTTTTTGAAACTTTCTGGAAAGTCTGCTTATCTAATTGCTGTATACATCATTCGTATTTCACAACGTTTTGCATATTATGTCCCTTTCGGGAATAAATCAAACGCTTTCAAATATTTTATAAACTACTTAGCATTTTCTTACCAGACATAAATCTGTGAAAAATTCCCTATTAGCAAGCTTTCTTTTCCATCGTTAGCTTATTTAAGCAGCTCTAAAATGTAAAAGACAATACAGAAATGTTTTGGTTTGAAAGTTTTAAACAATTCAAAAGATTTTTAGCAGAGAAAGACGACTCTGATCTAAATATTTAAATTCAGTTTTGCAACCCATGATCTTGATGCCCAGAGTTAGGCACTTGCCTCGTCTTCCCTACCCTGATTACGCCACTCAACTAAACCGAGAACTTATTCGGGGAAAAGAAAAAACAGATTCTGGTGAAAAAGTTCCATTAGAGAACGAGGCAAATGTTTTGTTAATTATAAACAAAACTATCGGATATAAAATAAAATTAATATATTGCTAATTAAACGGAGTACATATTAATTTTAAATAATCGTACCTTTTTGAGCCAGGAACTAGGCTGAAATTCTTCACTTGGATTCTCTTTATTGCTAGACTCTACACGAATATCTTTTATTAATATTCTAATTTTTTTCTATAACAATGATTAAACCTTATCTATGTGCCAGGAAGAATTTGATATTACGAACACATCGCTATATGATGCGACACCTTTAATCTTCCGAAATTGGCCGCTATGTATTAAAATGAATAAACAATAAAAACTTCATTAATATTGAATCAAAATGAATACTTTCTAAGAATGATTAATTCATATTTTACTAGTCTAATCTCGAAAGTTCGAATGATAGAACTTGTGAAATATTAACTTTGGGTTTTTTTCCACATTAACTTGGTAAAGAAACGTAAACTAAAATGGATTGCATACTATGAGCAAAACTTAACTTATAAATGCCTTTTATAATATATTTTTGTTGTTAGTCCTCTAAATCTAACATTCATCATTCTCTACCTTTGCACTTAGTCATTGAATCTGAAACATAATTTGGAGCATTGAACTTGGAAAAATAACATCTATCGAATTTTTTGGAAATGGGATTTTTAATGCAAAGAAAAGTATGTTCACGTTTTTGCAACGAATGAATATCCGTAAGTGAGAAAAGCAAGAAAATAGTTTTGGTATGTGAACACAAACTTGGCAATAAAAATTCAGCATAATTTTTAATCAAGGTTATACATCTTTACTAGAAGCTCCAAGTTCCCAATCGAGTCAGATAGCAATTCGTTAAGCTAAAGAATAATTAAGTTTATTAAATTAAATAATTTTATTTCCTATAAAATTTCAACCAAAAGTATTTGTATCTAAAATGAATGCGTAACAAATCTAAGTGAAATTTCCTTTAGCTATAGATGGATATCCCTTCTCCTCTCGAATAAAGTATAAGTACACACCAATAAAGTTTATTGTTAAGTGAACATACGAAATACTTAAACTAAAGAACAGAAATAAAATGCATATTAATGAAGTACAGTAAACTTAGAATATTGTAAATTTGTAAGCGTTTTACTAGTTGAAATTTCGCTCTATATTAATGATCGATTTATGTATTTCCCGATTTTCAAAATAAGAACTTCGAAAAAAAATAATTAGGGAAAAATATGCGAATTGTTTGAATGAATGTCATTGCATTTAAAAAGCGCACTTAAATGTTGAGAAACAAACTTTTAATTGATAGGTTGGACCATGTCCACTGGTCAAGAGACTTAAGCAAATTAATGGTAAAGAGCGTATAATATTTATCGTTAAAATATTTGATTATTTCAGTCCCATCATTCCAATGATCATTAAAAATCTCTCCATTATAGGTAAACCTAAAATATTTTCTGGATAATAAGAATTCCTTTGAGTCTGGAAACCTCAGACACTTTTGTATTAGAAATAAGTACTAAGCTAGAAATAATTCAAAGAGCTATTTGAGATGAATTCTCATTGTCATTCATTATCTTAAAAAATATGATGCAAGTTTTCTCCCAAAAGAATGTAATTACTAATACTTTAAAATTATTCTCGGAATGTTTTCTGTATTATCTCTACTTAAAATACTTTTCCCAATATTTGTTTAGCATTTCAAAATTTTCAACACAAGTATTATGACGAGAATCTGCGAAACATCTTTTTATATCCTTTTCACTTTTGCATAAAGAATGTCATTTTTTGGACATTAAAACTTTTATTCAAAATTATAGTGAATAAGAGAATCAAATATTTGTTACACTTTAATTAAATTTTTGTAGAAATAGAGTGATAAGATTTGGGTAATTTGAAACTATAAGTGATAACTTTTTATCTTTCTGTCTCGGAAATTAATTACAAATTAAATTCCAAACATATTTTTTTTTATTTATGATACATGGATTATAATTAGTTATTATTAAACTGAATTATAATTAAAAATATTTCATGATTAAATTAAATTGATTCTAACTCGCATATTATTTCTACCTACAAACTTGCATGTCGTTAGCAAACCAAATAAATCTGCACAGAAAATTTTATATCCGCTTGTTTGAACATTATGCTATTCCACGATGTTCGATCGAACCGAATGAAATTTGGCAGGTATGTTCCTTAGCATTTTTTATATTGTGGTTTGTTTGCTTTTATACATTAACCAATGGGAATTTTTTTGTCTTATATGGGATTCTCCCAAATACTTAAATAGCAAAGGTTCTTGACGCACAGTCCATATTATAAAGGCAAATCGTACTGGCATTGGTTATAAAAATTAAAAATTGATGTAATTACACACAAGATAGCTCTTGCTCCGCCAAACATCAAAAATACACTCACAAAATGTGAAAAAGTTTTGATTAACCGATTGATACGCATGTTTAGAGAATACCCATTATTTGGAAACACGGCATTTGCTTCTTATGAGATTTATTTGTAAAATATCTCAAGAAATAGGCTACATTTTATGCCTTCTCTTTGCTGCTATACTTAAAAATATAAAAAGTTAGATATTAATAGGTTTTTTTATAAAAAAAAATAGTAGCGCATTATTTTTGAAGAAAAAAAGTTTCAGCTGAAAGAACAGGTTTTGAATTGTTTCTCAGAGCACTGAAGTAAAAAGCTTCTCACTTCAGGTTATTATCTACCTAAAATTACTAAAACTGCTCCCTTGCCATTTCACAATTCTTCTATAGATATGAAGAATAAAGCGATAATACTTTTAGGGTAGTGAAGCGTAAACTTTTGGTTTTGAACAGGCTTTTATTTCCTCACCTGTCGTGAATTTTTTTTCAGATTATTATTTATAATTTTATTGTCAGTTTTAAAACCGAAAGGTACAAAATTAAACGCAAAATCAGCGAAGTTATACCGAAATTAAAAAAAAAAAAATTCTGAGACAACCGCTGGGTCAATTTTCGAAACAAATCGATGAATATACAGATCGTTTACTTCAAAACTTTATTTATGGGCTTCAAAGTGAACAAGTTTGGAACAAGAAGTTGTATATCCTTTTTAAATCAATTGATTTCTAAATTTAAAGTATTGTAATTGTGCGTATATTTTTGAAACTGATGTGATTTTACTTATTTGCGTGAAAGACTGCATATAGTTTGGTAAAAACGAAAATAATAAAAGCGATACATTGTTTAAATTAAAATAAAAATTATAATTTTTATTAAGATAATTTTTAGGTGCAAATTAGAATTAAAAAATGGCAAAGTATATTTACGTAATGACTTGCAACAACAAGCTAAACTATTAATTTTAAAAAACGCCGAAAGTTTTGTAAATATGTTTCACAAATGACAACTTTCCCCAAAATTATTCAGAAATAGAACAAAATGAAATAATGCAAAAATAGCTTTACCAATCTTTAATTGAATGATTATCAAGTGTCAGAAGTGTTACCTGTTATTTTATTTATTGTGAATACTATGCCACAATTTTGTCATAATTGCTCATTTTATCACCTCCTGAAAGTAGTTAATATATTAAATTATGTATTCAATACTAGTGATTATAAAATTAATTTATGAAATGTTAAGCGACTGTAATTTTATTGCATGCTCGGGAGTAATACTAACAAATCGTCCTTTAATACATGTTAGCAAAATTGCAAATGCATGGAAAATAATGAACATAAAGGAATTGGAATTTGTAATATTAATAGAGATTTCTAAAGAACTGATATGGCTTTTAAATGAGTTAAATAAAATTTATTTAGTATTGGGTTCAAACCAGTTTTTTATTGTGACAATAAGTATAATTATATTTTTGTGAGAATAGAAAAGGAAATCCTAAAACTAAACGTATAGATATTCGTTTATATTTCAAGAGGAAATTACCAGACTAGGAAAAGTTTATATTAATTTATCTTAACTAGATGAAACCTTCCAAATTTATTGACCAAACCTCAAACGAAAGATATTTTGAAATATTTCGTTTCGAATGTATTTGGTTTCTTGAGACCAAATGTTTACGGAAGAGAAAGAAATGAAGCGAAATGCAAATAGCGATGTCACTAAATGAATATCTATATAAAGATTGTGCGATATTAATATAAATAGAGAGTAGAGATGTGAAAAATTATTCTTGGTTGCTTGAACATGAATTAAACATTATTTTTATGGTAATGAACTGATTTGCCAAATAAAATTTTTATGAATATTTTAAAACTCTAGTGAATTTTTTGCATTTTGGGAAGTTCCATCTCGCACTTAGGGCCGTGGTGGCCTGATGATAAGATTTAGACTTCGGAACCACCTTAACCCACAACAGAGGGTTTCAGGTTCGAAACTTATCTCCACCGAAGAACTGTCTTGTAAGCATGCCTGGTTCACCATAAATCCGTAGGGGCAAAACGCCCTCCAGCTAGTGTGGTGTGAAAGTTTGGAGAGGGATTTGCCGAACTCAAGTGTCGTTCTTGTCATCTCACCGTGGTTCAAAATTATAATGTCCATCCCGAGATAGCCCTATTGTTACTTTTAAACAGAAAATTAATATAATTAAAATACAACTCGCATTTCTAAAGAAATTTTAAATAAAATAACTTATTACTTCATGGCGTTTTATAAGTAAAATTGATAAAATTCACCAGTCATTTGGTAACCACATTTCTGTGGTTCCGTGGTAGTTGTTGAACCATCATACTGACACCCTATAATAGCGAATCATGTTCTTCGTGTTTCGTGAATAATATATTACTAATTTTAATGTAATGTGGATGAAAACGAAAATTTAATGTAATATTTTTCCATGGGAGTTCTCATAGATAAATGAGTGTAAGATAAACATTTTACTAATTTACACTTTAACAGGGCCGTTTGGAAAATTTATTTCTTTTTTATTATCAGAAGAGAAAGAAGTGAAGCAAAATGCAAGTAGAGATGTCACTAAATGAATATCTATATAAAGATAGTGCGATATTAATATGTAGAAAGAGTAGAGATGTGAAAAACCATTCTTGGTTCCATTCCGGTTTTCATATGATTGTTCCTTTTATTTTATGAAACTTTATAATTGGGAACATATTTCAAGATGTAATTTGCAGAGAAATAAATATTCTTTATTCTATTCTTTTTTGGGGCACCTCGTACAATTATCAGACTTCCTAATCAGGTACTAATATAGTATTACCTATGCCTATCATAACTAAATTAGTGCATAAATATCTCCTGTTCAAAATTGACTATATTATATAAAACCTACAGACACCAAATTTCCTTTTATTGTTGCTTAAAATCTAGTTACTGCGAATAATTTAAACCACTAAAAGTAATTTAACAAATTTAAAATCCAGAAATAATTCCAAATGATATAATAACGCGATTCATTATAATTTTTTCATCGTAATTTTTTCTAGACGAATTTTAAGGAATATTATTTTATATATCAAATCAAAATATTTGTATAAATTATAGTAATTTAGCCCTTTAGTTTCTCAAAGTTCTTTTTGTTTCGTTTCTAAAATGTTCTCTGCAGGCATTATTGGAAATTGGTATTTTTATAGGTTACCAAGAATTCGAAAATTTAATACCAGAGTTTCTGAAAGAGAAATTATTAAATTCGAACTTAAAGGGAAGATAATGAAGAAAACATGTGAGTACTGTTTCAAACGAAGCATTATTTTCTTTAATTCCTTCCTGAAACTCTTTACAGTTGCAAAATTAATATTAAGAAAATTATGGACAATGTTGGGTTTCACCATCATCCACCTACGCTCTTCCAGGACAACATACTAGTTTGAAAAGCTTTTCTCTTCATTCTAGGATAAGTATATTATTTCTGCAGGTATGCCAATTAATGTGTTATTTAGAGGTCAAGAAAAAAATATATATTCTTCTTATCAAGCTAATATATAATATATTATTTTGACATGATTTTCTTTCCTTAGCTTTTACAATCACTCGCAGCAGATAAATATGGCTAAGCTTTAATGAATCTTAGACTGTATGTAAAATTAAAATTTTAATACATTTCTTTTCAAGTGATTTTATTTGAGAAATTTATAAAAGGAAGAAATTAATAATGTTTGCTTGATTTTATTATCAATTCCTTTTTTATCAGTTTATATGTTTTCTTTATTCTTTAATGTTATTAAATAAATAATCAAACATGTAAAATACGATTTAAATTCTTCGTTAACGTTTTAACGTGGAGCAAAACTATAGAAATGTTAAGTTCTTTTTTTCTGTCATTGAAATTAATTTCCATGAAACGAAAACGTTTTGAATTTCTGTTATCTTAAATTTCATTGAGGTTGTCGGCTTTTATTAGAATACAGTTATGTAAAGATTTCGGATTTTAGGAATAAATAAAATAATTACTCTATTTACTAGATTCTGCTTCATTTTTTGAAACTTTAAGTGTTGGAATATGAGAACGAAATTGAAGTTTTAATTTTTAAAAAAGATGTAGAAATATCTCAATTGATTAAAAATTGCTTAGAAAATTCTCTACAACTTTGTAAATTTCATTAAAAATTAGCCAATTATCCGTTTACATACACTTTTCCTTTGGAGTTGGGTTTCACAAGATTTTTTAATTTAAAATAAGGGAGTACGAAAAAATTATTTTATAGAAAGTACTTTGCCTTTCTAAGTTGTCAAAAAAATGTTTTCATCACTGAAGATGCTGTCTGTTCATGATTTTGTATGCCATTCAGAATAATATCGTGGGCATATAGGCGCAAAATCTTGCACGAATAGGATATACTAGTCATTAAAGGCAACTTGCTTTTATTTGGTGAAATATTTATTGGTAATAAAAGTGAGACCAGTTAAAGCAAATAATTAGCTTATAATCATAATCTATGCATATTAAGAGCAATTTCTGTTATAATCGAGAATTTACGTGATGCACAAAATTTTTGGTTCTTACTTGTTTCTTTGAACGCATAATTGTGATTTCAATATTTATTGCAATTAGAGAAAATAAATAATTTAAATTAAAAATAATTTCCTTTTTAAATACATTTTTTTCTAAATAATATACTTTGTTTTTATTCATAACTAATTTTATAATGAAAAATTTATTTCATTCATAAAGGTTGCTAGATTTTGCTGTATAAGGCAAAGTTGAATGAATATATAAGGAGAAATATTGAACATTTTAAAACGGCAAGAACTTGTCATTCAGACAAAATATTATTACTTATTATTGTTTTTTTATAAATGTTATGTTTCCGATTTAAATAAACAACAGAAAGTTATCTGAGAACATATATATATCAAGTTTATGCTTGATTTACTATCTCGTCAAGAATAATAATGAATAATAATGCGAGTATATAATGATATAACAATTTGATTATTACGCCCCACCCTAAGGCATATGGATAAATGCGAATGATGGGGTCTTTATGGTCACCAACGACAACGGTACAGCTCCTCCAACAGGATCATTCGTACATGGTAAATAATTCCATACCTTTTTTGTACCACTTGGGGGGCAAAAACCAATCAACCAACCTGACTGAAGCTTCCTACTTTCATATCCAAGGTGCCCCTGCTTTCATGCCGAGGTGTTATAGTAAGTCATACACTGTTTCTTCAACCCGCTTCAAGGAACATGGATAAACCAAAATAATCGGGTCACCGTGGCAACAACAATGGTGGGAACTGCGATTGAGTCTTAATGGCCATCACTGGCGGCGGTACAACCCTTCCCTAAGGAGATACGTTAAGACAACAATGGGAGGATCTAGATCACATTTTTTCTTAGGCCTATCAGGGTGGTAAGAACGAACCACCATGCTGTAAGCTTTTCATCCTCAATTATGAGGCGACCCCCGGTGGATAACATATATTTTAGAAATGATTAAAAATATATTTACTTCATATAACTTTATATCAATGCCTCTCAAATCTCATTACATTACCGTTAAAATCAAATTGGTTTTTTTATAATGTGTTTATCTTCATTCTAAAAATGATATTTATTCATTCTAAAATTGATCTCAGAAATTCTGATTTTTTAAGCGCTTTTTTAGCTTCATAGAATGGTCCCTAATTCTGATACTGAGAAATTTCCCATTTTATATGATGTTAAATGTGACATATTTTCTGGAAAATCCAGCATCTTAAATTAATTAACTATAAAGGGCATTTGAAACGTTCGATAATTAAAGAGAAACAAATCATATTTTTACCTCCATTCGCTTACAAATAAAATTGAATTGTCTGAGTAAAAGTATGGGTTTTAATATCAGAAAAGAATTTATTCATAAATTTAGACATTGTTATTATTAATCTTAAGATTTTTAATTTTTGGACCAAAGGGAAGCGACGATTTCTGTTATTTATTCTTTAGAATAATTACTATACGTATGATGTTAATACTTTTTTTTCTTTTTACCTTTCTTCTTTTTGAATTTGCATTTAAGATTAATTATTTGACACAGTAATAAAGTATTTTCTAAATATTTCAGAATTTGAGAATTAAAAAAATGCTATTAGACTGTTTTTTTTTTTAAATTTAATTTCAGGCATTTTTAACTTTGCATTAAATATTCGTTGACTTTCTTTTTGTTTTAGATAAAAAGGTAAGAGATAGTCTTAACCAAGTCAAAAAATTTTTCAACATATATTTCTTTATTCTTTCTGAAAAACAGATTAAAATATTTGAAACTTCTCAATGAACCACTGTCAAATGATTCTTTCATGATTTGATGTTGTTCAATTAACACGAAACGCGAAATGGTGCTTAAGTACAGCTGTAATGTGACAAACTATATTGTGTAACTATAGCAACAATTACTCTTGAGGATGACAAACATATGTATCAAAGAAATAGAATGATGTGACTCAGGTCGACTATTTCTGTCTAGGATTGGGAGAATAAATAAAAAAAATATCAACAAAGATTCTGCTTTTCTGTTGACCTTGCTTGGAAATAGATAAAAATCCCAAGTTCTGCTGAAAAAATGTAAGTTGATATTTCAAAATAAGTTACAAAACAACGTAATTTGAAATGAGGTATTTCTAGCGTCCCATTAAATATTTTTCCAATTATAGAATTTCTCAGAAACCTTAAATTCTGAAATTCCTAAAATGAAATGAGAACATTTCTCGGAGTTGTTGAGAAAGTTCTAGGAATACCAGCTTCAAGATATTCCATTTAATGCTATAAATAGAAAAATATTTTCTCAGTATCTCATCTTGTTAATTTAAGGTCATCTGAAGGACATATGTAATTCCAAGTATTTTTCGTCTTTCATTTTACAATCTGGAATATCTCGAAAGAATAATAAGATTTATTAAGTTATAGGAAGGAGCTTATTTTATATAAGCAAAGTTCTTAACTTATGACTTTATTAGTTTATTTATTAATATTATTCTCTATCAGTCACCTTGTATTTCATATGTGTGTGAGGGGAGAGAGTTGACTGATAGATTGGTTGCATTTATTTGGTATAAGAACCATCTTTGAACAAACTGTGCCATTCATTTGTTAAAGCAAACCTTACATTTTCTTTAAAAATTGAGTAAATGAATGGTTATATGAAAAGAAAATAAAACACTTAAAATAACGTTGGAAGAAGTAGAAAATGACTATGCATTTATAATGAAGAGCAATTAAAAAGATTTAAATAGTTCTAGAAAATAAATGTATGGTAAAATGTTAATTGCATGTAAAAATTCAAAAGTTTTGGTCAATGGTTCCCTTCCACTAAATCAATGAAAACTCAAGCTGATGAATGGAAAAACTGGTTACTGGGAACATTAAAAGTAAGGTATTCGATTTAAATGTGAGAAATTTGTAAGTATGGTAGTGTGTGTGAAAGAGAAAAAGAAAGGGAGAGGGGTGGCTAGTTGAGTGGTCTGTATGTTTTTGGTACAAGAACTATCTTTGGCCAAATTGCGCCATTAATATAGTAAAGCAAATCTTAAATAATTTAAGTATCGAGTAAAGGAATGGATACATGAAAACAGAATAAAATAAAAATACATTAGAAACAGTAGAAAATGGTAATGTATTTGAAATGAAGAACAGTCTTAACTAACCAGCTTAAGGTGTTATTGCTTTTCCATACAGAAGATATTTTCAAATTTTATTCTTTGAGTCTTTAATATGAATTGAACTTTTTCAAAGAAAATGTATTCACATCTATTTAAAATCTGAAGAAATAAATTTAAATTTGAAACATTATATTTTTTATGTAATGAAAAAAATAGATAAATTTTAAATAGAATGAGAACAAGCATATACTCATACCGATTTTGTAATTAGCAAATCATTACTTTCTAGAAAAAAAAAATGAAACTAAGAACAAGCAGTAAGTATGAAGACAGATGTCTTGTTTGAAATTTCGTTAATTAAATATTACTTCTTTTTCTTTTCGAGTGACACATTAAGAAGTATAAAAACCATCCCACAAAAATGCCTTATTAGGAAGTATAAAAATCATCCCTCAAAAATGCCTTATTAGGAAGTATAAAAATCCTCTAAACGGGTAATTGCCTAATTAAGACGTGTAGCAGTTACATAACTCTTATTTTCTCTTTTGGACACCAGATGGTGATGTCTAATAAGACTATCCCATATGCCATCCCATAATGCATTGCCCATTGCAAGTGTAATTAGAATCAGATATGATACTCTACTGTTCAGCTGCGCGCGTGAATGTCTTGTCTTTGTGTTTGTTCAGTGTGTGAATGTGATTATTAAAGAATTGTTCCTGAAAACATAAATCCTGTTGCTTCCTGCACAGATCATAATTTACATTCCACCACAGAAGTATAAAAATCATCACTCTAAACTGGTAAGTGCTTTTCAATTTAAGAAATAATTAAATGAGGCGATTGTATAATTTATTTTGGGAAAACAATTTTACATTTCAAAATATTTTTCTGTTGTAAGCAGAATAAATGAAAATATAACATAAATTTAGATTTAAGGTAATATTTGGAAATCAAAAAATGTTTTCCATAAAGACGTATTCATTTTTTTATTTTTTTTCATATTTTTCAGATAGCTTGAGTTCATTCACATCATACTTGTATATATATATACATACATACATATATATGTAT
>JAPMOQ010013963.1:3434635-3445638 GCA_026543055.1 Argiope trifasciata
ATATATATATATATATATATATATATATATATATATATATATATATTAACAAAATAAGTTAAGCAAAAAGTAACACAACCGAATCAAAACAATAATCAATAGAAAAAGAATCTGGCCTGAAAACTTCGTCAAGGGCCACTTTCAAGCAAGGATTCCGAAAAAGGGATTTTTTTCTGTGAGGCATCGTGGACAATGTACAAAAGTATTGACACCTCGTAACCCGAAAATCCCGCGAAAATCCCGGCAAAAGAGACATACCAATTTAAACAGCAAAAGACAAAAACAAAGCAAAACATTAAAAAAACATCACCAAATGAAACAAATCTATCTATACTTATAATAAAGCTCAATGTGTGTGTGTGTGTGCGTGTGTGTGTGTGTGTGTTGGCGCTCTACAGGCCGGACCGTTGGACCTACAGCTACCAAATTTGGTACATGTATACCTTGGAGGTCCGGAATGTGCACCTCGGAGCCCTTTTTTCGAATTTTTAATTAGAATTTGAATTAATTAAAATTTAAGCGAAATTTCGACGTTTTTCCGCCATAACTTCCGAAAATATTATTGCACAAGCATGATTTTTATATCAATTTAAAGATAAAAAAATTAGCTTTCTAACGGTATCAGTGTTTTAAATTTATAACTTAAGCTATTATTTTTAACGAATTTTTAAAGAAATATTTTAACTATGTTTTTTATCACGTGACTGGATAAAATAAAAGAAAACAATGCCGGAATTTCAAATAAAAAAAACCTATCATCACAAAATAAATCTACAGAAATGCAACTGTCAGCACGTGACTGGATAAAATAAAATAAATATAAAATGTGATATTTTCTTTAAAAAATAAATGCAAAACAAAGCAATATCTATATCATTAAGTCAATAAATCTTCTTTATTTACGGTAAACCTGATTGAATTTAGACAGGATATGCATTGAAATCCCGGCTTAATGGCATATTTATGTAATCGTTTGCAAAATCTGTATCATTAATTTAATGTTTTTTTCCCTTTCTTTAAAAAACATATTTAATATTTTGGCAACATCATCGAATTTTTTTTTTAATATTTTGGAAGCATACCCGATGGTTCAAACTGATTGATTTATAAAATTAAAGAATATTATTAGGAAAAGGTGTACTTTTAGAACTTTCCGTCCATCATCTTAAAGAAAATATTAATTTCAGGTCAATTAATGCCCGGAATTACTTCAAGGCTAATGAATATGTGATTTAATTGAAAATTTTAGAACGCTTTACTCATGGCGAACCAGCTGGTCGCCAAAGGCGGCTAGTACTTATAATAAAGCTCAATGTGTGTGTGTGTGTGCGTGTGTGTGTGTGTGTGTTGGCGCTCTACAGGCCAGACCGTTGGACCTACAGCTACCAAATTTGGTACATGTATACCTTGGATGTCGGGAATGTGCACCTCGGAGCCCTTTTTTCGAATTTTTAATTAGAATTTGAATTAATTAAAATTTAAGCGAAATTTCAACGTTTTTCCGCTATAACTTCCGAAATTATTATCGGACAAACATGATTTTAACATCAATTTAAAGATAAAAAAATTAGCTTTCTACTGGTATCAGTGTTTTAATGTATAACTTAAGCTCCTATTTTTAACGAATTTTTAAAGAAATATTTTAACCATGTTTTTTTAGCACGTGACTGGATAAAATAAAATAAAACAATGACGGAAGTTCAAATGAAAAACAACAACTGTCATCGTAAATCAAATCTAAAGAAATACAACTTTCAGCACGTGACTGGATAAAATAACATAAACATAAAATGTGATACCTTCTATAAAAATAAATGCAAGGCAAAGGATTCTAAGAAATCGTTTGCAATATTTATATCATTAATTCCATAAATTATCTTTATTTACAGTAAACCTGATTGAATTTAGACAGGATTTGCATTGAAATCCCGACTTAATGGCATATTTCTATAATCGTTTGCAATATCTGTATCATTAATTCAATAATTTTTTCCCTCTTTCGCTTTCTTTAAAAAACATATTTAACATTTTGGCAATATTACCGAAAAAAACATTTTTAATATTTTGGAAGCATAATCGATAAATTATTAGAGCATTAAACTCAAAAAGTTTTTCCGAATAAAGTTACCGACCATTTAACTACTAATAACTGAATCTTTCAACTTAAACTATTTCTTAAATTTTGACTAAAAAATATATGATTTAATTGGAAATTTTAGAACGCATTACTCATGGCGAACTAGCTGGTCGCCAAAGGCGGCTAGTATATATATAAAGTAAAACTACATTAGAAAATTCAACCACAATTAATAACTCAAACTAAGAAAACAAAAAGTTTAAAAACCTACCCGCCACAGACGTCCTTCTTTTCTAATAATAATACTACAGAGTAAATAAAGAAAATGTTGTTTAGGAGCGCCATCTATTTCACTAATATTTCATTATTTCTTTTTTTATTAAAATATTGATATTGCAGTAGTTTTTGGGAAATTCATTATTGTTTAAATTTTTTATAAAACTATTTGTTGCTTTTATAAAAGAAATTTTGTTATTGGAAATTGTTTTAATTTTATTGAATTGTGAGAAAATTAAATTTTTGAAAATTTTAGAGTTTTTTGGAATCCTTGCTTGAAAGTGGCCCTTGAAGTTTTCAGGCTGGATTCTTTTTCTATTGATTATTGTTTTGATTCAGTTGTGTTACTTTTTGCTTAGCTTATTTGTTAATTAATTTAGATTCCTTTGTATTTTAGTTGTAGCTGTATTTGCGCTCTCCAAATACAATGATTTATAAACTTTTTTAATTCTTAAACTTGTTTGAATCAGTAATGATTTTTAGTTTCGATTCCGGTTTTGGTTTCGTTTCCATGGTTAGTACTGTTTCTGTTTCGTGTAAATAATTCTTTGATTATAGTGTTTTGGATTTGTTTCATTTATTAGTTCTTATTCATTTACCTTTCATTTTGTGAACTTTCAGCGTGTAATTCTGAATTGAGTTTTAATTTCGATTTCGAACTAGTTGGTTTCGTTTAAATTTTTGTTGACCAAGAAATGAGTTTTGATTTTTTTAATAATTTTATGATTGTATTAATATGATAAAAAAATACAATATATACAACTTTTCGGCGATTCTATTCATAAAGAGGAGAGATGCGGGAGGATGAGATCATTTCCGGAATTCTTCGTCATTCTTTGTCCTTGATTTTCACCCTATTCGATACTTTTTAGTTTAATTTTTTTTCACATGTATGTGAGTATTGCGTCGTTTCTGACCATATTATTTTGATTCAGCTAGTCAGTAATTCTAGTTCCTTTTATTGTCAAATGTAAACATATCCTCCTTTCATCTTTCCTCTCACCCCTGTTTTGATGGATTAAACCCATTCTAATACAAGTGCAAAAGAGTGGAGTGTTTGACCGTAACTAAACACACACACACAAAGATTGTTATTATTTCATAACACATTTTTACTAAATCATATGAGTGTTGCCCTTTACCTGCCCTAATGCGCGCGGTATCCAAAATAATTGCCGTTACGGTAACATGGAGTCTGGTAATTAAGGCTGAATCTTAATGGCAGTCAGCGGCTCAGATCAATCATTTTAGGAAGGAAGTACGTTTGATCATGAAAGTGTAACTCGACCCTAAATCTAAACGTGTTGAGGAGCAAGAACCAATCATAATACTGGAAGTTACTTATTCCTATATTCCTGAGGTGCTTAATGATAAGATTAAATTCATATGAAAAACTACTTTATGAAAACTGAATAGAAATATTCGTGTTATGATTTTTCTTATTGAGGTAGTTTTATTGTTATAAATATAAACACATTCTCAGTAATAGGATAGAAGAGTCGTATGATTAATTTCCTGAGAAATTTCTATATGACTTGTTTATAGTCTTGGTTAAGGTCCTAAACTAAGGCTTAAGGTAATTTGGCAAATTGTACGGAAGTCAAACCTATTCTCGTAGGTTTGGTGTAGAAATTTGTGGAGAAATAGTCTTGAAATGAATACCCAAGTCGAATTTAGTTTGATTAAAAGTTCGGTTTAGTTCGGTAAGAACACCCTTCGTGTAACTTCAAAATTGGGTGTTGTTTCATTAAATAAGAGAAATTAAAATATTTACTATGAATTTGTTCATTGAAAAATTGTTTATTTATTTTTTATTTATATCCTAAAATGTCTTTTTATCGTAGATAAACCAATTACTTAAAAAAATTCTAACTAAAATTAAGGATAAACTTTTCCACAGAGGCCAAAACTCGATTAATGTTGCAACACGGTAAGTTGAAGATTATTATGCCACAATGAAAAAAAAGATAATTTTAATTTTACGGTATTATAAAAAAAGCAAAAAGCGGAAAACAAACGAATATTTAACATATAAGGACCTGAAGTTGTCATTGACTATACAATGCATCATCGAAAAGCCCAATATTTTAGGAGTATTAAATAGAGTAATTATATGCAAAGTGTTAGCTTTAATCAGTTTCTAACATCTATTTTCTAAACCTTTTGAGATAGGCATAGACATTCACATAAAAAAAGGGCTTTAAATGATATAAAAATTGTACTTTATATTGCTTGAATAAATAATCTTATTACTGAAAAAATACAAGCCCTGTATTTAAGTAAAATCCTTCTGTATCATTAGAGATAATTCATAAGATATTCTTATCGCTCTAAAATTTTAAACAAAAGAAAGTTTCATTCTTTTGCGACTAACGTTTACGGAATTATGAAGCTTTAAACATTTTTATTTCAGATTATTTTGTACAATTTGAATTGCCACTTTGAGGAAAATGCAAAAATGAACGGGATACTTTCACCTTATAAGAGGGATATTTTTAAAATTACAGCTTTGTTTAAAATAATGAAAATAGATCTTCATAATTTGGTCGGTTTAAGTCACAGAAGTGTGACTTAAACCGACTGCTTTATATGAAACTTGCTTTAACTGAAAATATTTGCAGGACAAATATATTTTACTAAATGAATGGGAGGACTATAAAAATACTAATTCTTTGCAAGTTTTCAGCAGTGTACTTTATTACTTTCAACAGTTTACATTATTTAAATCCCTTTTTTCAGTTAGAAGTGTGAGCTCATCTCTATCAGTTCAGAAATTAGCTATGGGCTACAAATAGAAAAAAATCTTCCCTTTAATTAATTGCAGAATATTAAATCTAAAAAATGAGGAAATAGATATAGACCAAGTACATATTTAACTTACTTTGCGATTAGCTTGCAGCAAAATCTTTTACAATATTTCATCGAGAAAAAAAAAATAGAATAAAAGATTTAGTGCCTTAGCTGGAAGGTATATAGTGAAAGTACTCGTTATATCTTTAAGAATATGGCAAAAGCTTTGCAGTTTAAACAATACAGATTAATGATTTTGTCCCTATACAACAATTCCTTCAACAGTTTTTGTATTTTACCGAGAATCACTGTTCATTGGCAAACAGTGAGAACAAAGGATAAAAACGAGTTTCATTCAATTTCATTTCGTTTTTATTTCTTTGCTATGTAGCAATTATTTTATTTTAATTTTATAGTAATCAAGTGCTTCTAAAAATTTTCGAACATTCATCAAGGTTTTTGAGAAAGGGTAAAGTATTTTTGTGTTTCTAAAATTAAATGATACATGGAATTTAATGATACTATAGAAGAAGCTATTTTATCTAGGCTGGAGCAAAATAACATGCACTACTCTTAGGAAAAGCTCAGAAAAAGTTAGATTACATTATGTTACCAGTTGAAAACTGTACGACAAAATTTTTGTCCTTACAATATGCGAAAAAATACATGGTCCATTAAATAGAATTAGACTTGTTTCTAGTTGATGTCATGGAAGTGGAAATAAATAGAAGTTTTATCTAAATATAATTAAAATATAAATTATCTGGAGTAATTTTTATTTCAAATATAAGGCATTACTATGGATATTGACCTAAAAGATCACATAAAGTGATCATTGCTGTTTTTTAAAAATATTAAAGTTTATTTTCATTTTCTTCTTTATAACTTAAAGCATAAAAAATCTTCATACAGTCAAGCTAAAAAAAAGGCTAAAAAAATCATGTTGCTCTTTAGTAACATTAAAGATCAGTACCAATAACGCATACTGACATTTTAAAAAGACATATGAAAACATTAAAATAAACACCAAATAATATTAATTTACTATGAACTTTTTCCTGTAGGGCCGAGAAAACCTTGTTGGTAGGGCGTTGGATTCGCATCCCTTAGGCTGTGAGTTCGAACCCCGCGGGCAGAATATTCTCTGCATGTGTGGTGACTGGCGTGTGTATAAATCTATCGTAGTCTCAAAGTTTTTCCAGTCGTGACTATAACCACTGGGAGTATTGATTCAGAGGTGATCGCTTTCTGATTCAGGTCTAGATTACGATCTGTGGATGAGTAAATGAAAATGCATGAAAGACGTCTGCCCCGTAAAAAGGGTTGTGACGTATGAGTTGTTAACTCGTATTCTTGGTCTTAGTTTGTGCTACTGTAAAAATAAAAGACGCCCACTCTGCTTAAATCGCCAACAGATAACTATCAGCGGGCTTGTAAAGGGCCATACGTCACAACAACAACTTTTTGTTGTGATTTGAATTTTTTTTTTGTATATTTTAGCATAACATGAATGTTATGACATAATATACAAATTTATTCATATTATCTTTGTGGCTGGTACAATAGATTTCGGAAGAACTATTGAGCAATATAAGTATGACTTTGAAGATTGAATGTTCTGGATCAAGTTATAAAAATAGTTTTGTAAATAATTTTGCAAATTCTCATAAAGATAATAGTCATTGTATTAAAAGTAATAAACAGATTTAAGAATAAATATAATCTCAAATGAAAATACAATATTGTTTTAGTATTTTTGTTCTGAAATGGAGTAAAGTAGATTTTAAGAAACATGTTTAAGCTTTATTTTTCATACTCTGCAGTAAGAAAATAAGAGAAATCAATGTTCATTTTATTCATATCCCTTATATATTTTTATATTAATGATTATTAGAGAATAGACACCAATAGGGCGAACCAACTATTTCTAAAGAAACTCAGGTGATACAGAATAAGGTGTTCAAGGGGATGGCTGACTCTATTAGACACTTTTTGCAATTACTCAGTCACGGTTATGAAAATTTTTATGCATATGTATTAAAATATGCATATGTCAAATTTCTTAACATTTCACAATGAAGTATATTGTTTAAAAAATTTTTTTAAGATGTATAGTTTTTAAAAATTTCAAAGCATTCCAGAAGACTTAATTTTTAATTTTTTTTTCTTATTATCCAATGTAAATTAATTTGATACTATGTATGATTTTGTAATTCCAATTGAATGCTAATTTTTTAGAAATACTTTTATGCACACTTACCGAATTTTCATAGGAATTTTATGTTTTTCTGAACTAAAATTGACTGTTAACGAGTTAAAAAAAACTCGACATATAAAATGCATACCGCCCCCTTTTTTTTTAAATGTTTGACTGAAATCTTTATTATCAATTTCATTTAATTTCTTCAAAAATTAAGACATCTGGAGCATTTCAAAGATATTTAAATCTAATTACAATACGATTTTGAAGAAAGTCATTATGATGCACTTTTTTCATTTTTAATCTTCAACTATTTATTTTATAGAACAACACATATCAAAACACTATTTTAATTGAATATAAACGAATATTTTGATGATGAATATATTACAATAAAGATGCACGTTTTCTTCCTTTTTTGCTTATTTTAAAGTCCACTGTCCCATCAATCTATAATCCTCATATCTTTAAAATACAAAATCAATTACCGCCTCAAAGAAAGCTCCCCACAAAGTATTTTATACACACCACTGAAGTTTATATAAATCGAAACCGAAGTAGAGATCATTAGTGAAAGAGGCGTTTTATTTCGTAAATCATTACTTGGAAAATAAAGATTGGTCGTAACTTGAGAAATCGCTAGAATAATGAGAGTAAAAAGCGGTTTGGGAGCAATTTCTTGGTATAATTGGAAAACTGATAGGTCGATACTGTTATAATGCCGCTCAAAAATTAAATTCCTTTTTACACAGTTATAGAAAATGATATTTGAAATAATAGAGCAATGTTTTGCAAGACTACAATAACAATTATTTCTCTCCTGTATTGTACTAAAGAAGTATCAAATTGTTTTCGATTTCCTAAGATATGTAATTAGAATTAATGAGACTCTTAATTGCTTCAATTCATATAAAATTTCTTTATTTTAGAGTCTCTGAATTTGTGAAATACAACATCTAAACATTTCTAAAATAAATTATTTATTTCAAAAGATAATTGAAAATTCAACTTATAATCTTGCTCGTCGATAATGATGTCGTGTTGGCGTTACAACGGAAAGAGGGATGCAATAGCTTCTGAGGGTAAGGAACCCCACCACCAGAGGGCAGACTTCTAACTCATATGAATATGACACTCGCTTGCACAACCCCTTTTTACATGGGTGGGGGGACTCTTTCACACACTTCACAGATAGAACACAAGAAGAAGTAAAACCATGCCCAAATCCAAATAGAACTCTGGACATCTAGATCTCAGGGAAGACGTGTTATTTCCAAGCCAGGGCGTCGGCAGTTTTACGCGTTATATTACAGTTTTTCATCATGCATAACAATTGAATAGTTTGCATATAGTTTAACTGAAATTTTAACATTTTATTTGGAACATATCATGTTAACGCAAAACTTTATTAGCTAAACATAATTCTTGTTTTAATTTACTAAATATTATTCTTTCTTTAATTAACTAAATATTATTCTTAGTTAAAATATTATTTTTCCTTTAATTTATTGATCGTAGTTATTGACTTATAAGCTAAACGATTTAAATCTTTCATTTTAAAAGTACCATTTGAAAAATTATTTTCAAGTTTGATTTCTGATTTATGAAAAACACCGGTCTAGAAAAATAATCTTGATTAAAAATAGTATTTATTCTTACTTCTAAATATTTTCGTAAATTTTAGTGATTTGTTGTTGTTAATGTTATAAAAAAAGTTATTGCGAGTCGTTATATAGGTGATCTAATTGATAAATATAAATGAATAGCTGAATTGAACGAATTTGAACCATAAATGAGCTACTCCTTAAAATTGAAAGGGGCTGACCAGGCTGTAAGACAATAAATCGGGTGCTGAGATAAACTAAATATCTCCCTCCCACTAAAGTGTGATCTATGCATCAACTTAATTAAGAAGTACGATTTGTCATCGGAATGAAAATACCATTATTCCCACCAGAGAAGTGACAACCCTCTCATTTATATGTCAACTTCACATCCTTATATCTGAGATGCTGCAGGGTAATACAGTAAATATTAAAGTTTATAATCGTATTTAATTTAAATATACAGCATAATTTTGTAATTAAAGCAATTTTTTCTTTTTGCTGAATATTCTGTAAATCATAATACTTATAAAACGGCAATAAAATAGAAAAAAGTAGATATTGCGATTTTGTTAGTCATGTACTGTTGCTCGTAAAAAGAGATTGTATATGATTGGTTCAATTCAACAAATACGAAAGTGAGCAATTTTGCTCATTTAAACATGCTTCAAAATTTTTACACTTTATTTATTAAAAATTTTTGAAAAAATGGTAATTACTCATTATCACAATCTTGGTTCTGAATGCTTGGGCGTATGAAGTAAACTTGATGTGGTAGTTTCTTATTGATACTTTAAAAGTTCTAACCTATTCAACACTCTTAAATTATAATTGACAAAGCATTTATACAGATAAAACATTATTTGCTAATGAATATTTACTTCAAAATAAATAAATAATCTGTCCCTGAATTTAAAAAAAAAATCTTAAATCGATATTTATACAATCCAGACCGTAATTTTTTAAGAAAATAGGTGGGGAAACACTGTCCCATCTGGGAATTAAAATATTCCAGTTTCAGACGAGATTAATGGCAGATTAACCAAGTCCTGTTTTGCTACCAGATTTTGGATGAATCTGCTTTTCACAAAAGTAGAGCACGGATATCTTAACATTTAATCGAATGTCAAAATATGTCATTTCGATCTTGTCTGTTGATGTTTCAATGCAATTGATTCTTGCTAATCTTTAGTTTCAATAAATAGTTTTCGAAACTAAAATCCGGTTCTACGTATTGCAGCAGCATTTAGACACTAATGCTAAACAGCCAAGATTTGTGGTTAAGAAAGTCGCGCTATTTATAATGGCGATTATAGATTATGGATTATTTTTGAGGTCCCCTTGTTGACAAAGTGACTGAGATAATATTCAAAGAACTAAAATTTGTGTCATTGATTGTTTTTTTCTTCTTATTTTTTTAATTTTTAATTTTATTTTGAAATTTTAAAATATTAATTAAAAAATTCGAGTTTTTCAAACCCTTGCCTCAGCTTCTGCAAATACAATAAGAGCTATGGAGTCTTAATGGTAAGATCTTGGCTTGGGGCTACCAAGCTCCAAGTTTGAGACCTGATTCCACTAGAGACAAGTATATTATTATTATCCCAATGAGACATGCATATTATTTTCAAACAATTCCTTCTAAATCTAAACTATGCCAAACGTTAAACCTAAAAATATACCAAACGCAAAGCTTGAGACACAATATTTCACGATTCTTCTAATTAAAATGTAACATCTGACAGGTACTTTTAAGAACTTTTAATTTTGGTGTTGAAAACTGCGAATAAATTGTTAGCATAAATTAATTAAAAGACAAAACTGGCGCGGAAGTGGCGACATATCTCAGTTAGAAACATTAAACAGAAGAAACTTTACGTGGCTCAAAAATAATGCCATCTAATTTGGAGGTAAGAGACATACACGCTTAAAGATATTGAATTATATCGTGTTGAGAATATTTTCATCATATATATGTGCACGCACGCACGCACGCACGCACACGCACGCACACACACACACACACACACACACACACACACACACACACACACAC
>JAPMOQ010013963.1:3452489-3499401 GCA_026543055.1 Argiope trifasciata
CACACACACACACACACACACACACACACACACACACACACACACACACACACACACACACACAATTTGTTCTTCAATTTAAATGTATGGCCATTTGTATCCGTTTATGATTTTAACTATTTTGCTTTGTTTAATCTCTGCTTTAATATATAGATGGCGCTATTTGGTCATAGATGGCTCTTGTGCCCCAAAAATTACAGACCCCCCCACTCCTCTCTTTCACACACGTTCCCATAATTGCAAATTCCTCAAATTTTAATGAATGGTCTATTTTTAACGTTCACCAAACCCAGAGTTTTCATTCATCATCTTTAATTCTCATGAGAAGCGAACAACGATCTAAACATTTAAAAAAGTTTACATTCCACTATCTTTTTACCATGCATTTAATCTCTTCATGTGTTTGAATCTTTTGAATTGTTCCACATTTTAAATGCATAAACATTTTCTACTGTTTCCAACTTATTTTAATTATTTTATTTTGTTTTCATATAACCATTCATTTGCACAATTTTCAAAGAAAATTTAAGGTCTACTTAAACATAAGAATGGCGCAGTTTGGCCAAAAATGGCTCTTATTCTAAATAAATGGAAACCCATCATCCCCCCCCCCCACAAACACACACAAATTATTCATCAATTTAAATGTATAGCTATTTGTTACCATTTCCAATATATTTCAACTAGTTTATTTTGTTTTCATGTAATCAATAATTTGCATAATTTTTTTTAATTGAAGCTTTGCTTTAATGTATGGAAGGCGCAGTATGGTCGAAGATGGCTCTTGTATCAAATAAATACTGACTGTTCAAAAAATCGAGCCCTACCCCTCTCTCATACACTTTGTCACACACAAATTCCTAATATTGTAATCAAATGTCATGCATTTAATCTTCGCCGTAACCAGTTTTTTTCATTCATCAACTTCAACTCTCCCTGTTTTATTGAACGCTAGCTACCATCCTAACATCTTAAAATGTTTACATGCTATTTTCTTTTTAAAATGCATTTTATTCATTCAACTGTTAGAATCTTTTAAATTGTTCCTCATTTTAAAAACGGAACCATTTGCTACTTTTTCCAACTTATTAAATTTTTTTTTCATGCAACCATGCTAGTTTAGTTTAGTTATATTAACATCCCGTTTAAAGCAACACGAGGGCTATTTTGGGACGGACCTCGTAATTTTGAACCACGTTCACATGACGAGGACGACACCTGAACTGGCGCCCCCTCTCCACATCACACCACACCATACTAGCGGGAGGACATTTAGTCTGACAGATTTAACCTGCAAGAGACTCCCTCACACGACGGTTCATTGGTGGTATCGAGTCTCGAACCTGAAACCCTCCGGTTCCGAAGCCGAGACCTTACCACCAGGCCACCGCTGCCCTATGCAACCATGCATTTACTCAATTTTAAAGAACATTTATGGTCTACCTGAAAATATGAATGTCGCAGTTTGGCCAAATATGGCTCCTGCGCTACATAAATGCAAACCATTCCACCAGCACACCCCGTCTTACACACACACACACACGCACATGCACGCACACACACACACACACACACACACACACACACACACACACACACACACACACACACACACACACACACACACACACACACACACACACACACACAGTTCTTGCAAATTCATCTCATTTTATTTGAATCCTCTATTTTTATTGTTCGCTGTAATCACTTTTTTCATACTTCAGTTTAACTGTCACTATTTTATTGGGAGGGATCCATTATCCTTTTAGAATATTTTTCGCGCTATTACCTTTTTACTATGAAATTAACATTTATGGTTTTCCTTACCATATGAATTGCGCAGTTTGGACATAGATGGCTCTTGCGCTAAATAAATGCAAACCATTCCACCAGCACACCCCTCCACACACAAACCATTCCACACGCACAGAGGCAAACAAGGTGTACTTCAATTTAAGTGCGTGACGATTTCTTACCGTTTCCAAAGTATTTTCACTATTTTATTTTGTTTTCATAAAACCCTTAATTTACATAATTTTTAAAGAAAATGTAAGCTTTGCTTTAATATATGGATGGTGCATTTTGCCGAAAGATGTTTCTGATGCCAAAAATATAAGGAAAGTTGAAATGCCACCCCCACTCACACACCCGCACATGCACAAACCAACAAAATGTTCTTCAATTTAAATGCATAAACATTTATTACTTTAGCCAAAGAACTGTAGTTTTTTAATTTTTCTTTCATGTAATCATTAATTTGCGTAATTTTTAAAGAAAGTTTAATCGCTACTTTAACAAATGGAGGCCACAATTTGGCCAAAAATGGTTCCTGTGCGAAATAAATGCAAACCATTCAACCAGCCAACCCGATCTTCCTCACACCCACTCATGCATACACGCGCACACGCACACACAGTTCTTTGAAATTCTTCGCATTTTATTTGGACCCCCCCCTATTTTTATTGTTCGCTGTAACTAATTTTTCACTCCCCACTTTAACTCTTTATATTTTATTGCGAGTGAACCCTTAGCTAAACATTTTAGAATTTTAATGTGCTATTACCTTTTTACTATGCAATTAGTTTCTTCAACTGTTTGAATCTTTTAAATTGCTCCTCATTTTAAATACAGAACCATTTGCTACCCTTTCCTACTTATTTTAATTATTTTATTTTGTCTTCATGTATTTACTGAATTTTTAAAGAACATTTACGGTCTCCTTTACCAAACCTTTTATACAAACCAAGCAACCATCTGGTCAACATAAAACCTTATCATATTTTCGAGGTTTTTTGTTGATGATTAATATACTTTGTATATTTAGTATATCAGAAGCTACAAATGCGTGAAAAATGATACATTTTAGCTTCTATTTTACATAACAAAGAAATTCGGTCTTAATTTCGTATATTGATTTCAATAATTTTAGAGGCGAATTTTCAAGATCCAATTCAATACTTTGAAACTGCTGAGTCATATACAGTTTCCATTATTAAAATCTCCATTCATTGGTGTGGTTAGTGTGTATTATAATATATTAAGAAATCATCTACGAATGAACGAAGCATTTATTAATATTTTGCATAAAATATTTTTATTTATATAATTATTGTTTAAGGAATAAAAAATAGTCATTCTGAAAATTAATGTTTAAGGAAATTAATAGGAAAATATAATTAATTCAAAATTATGTCTATAATATCATTATATGCATAAATAAAACAAATAAACTTTAATTATGAAAAATAAACTAGGCCTTTTTTATAAAACATAATAGTAGTAAATATTTTTTATCAAATTTATGCCTAATTGATAGAGCTGACTCGCCTACTTTTCCTTTGAAGTTTCTATCAACAACGTTTGCATTTAGATCTCATAATAGAAAACTACATATCAGAATGTAATTAAAAAAATCTGTACATTTTTTCCGAACGGAAGCTTATTCTTCAACAACTTTATTGTTCAGAGTTTAAAAAAAGCTATTCAAATCTGACATACATGAATTCAGATTCGTGTACAGTTGATAGGGGTAGGTTTTCATAAAATAAAGATAATGCTTGGCTATTTGCTAACAACAACTGAACTTCATACTAAGTAACAAAAAGAACCTGTGATAGTTGCTTCTGCAAAATTTTCTCGCTGTCTCTCAACTTGTGTACTGTTAATTTATGTCACTGATTAAAAATACTTACAAAACCATCAATTAGAATTCGAACTTAGGCACTTTGTTTTCGGATTTAATGGCCGGAAAGCGGTTAAACGACAAATATAAAAGTAACGGTACACCGGATGTTTCTTTTGGACAACTTTTCTTTCCGAATAATATTGAAATTTGTTACAGAACAACTATCGCAATCATAAAATCAAATACCAAATTTCATATATTTAGTCTTTGAATTTTTGAGTAATCGCATCTACATGCCTTTGAAAGTACAGATTGATAGATGTCTAATCCCTTAATGGGCGTGGTTTCAAATATGATGAATATCTACACTTCAGGTATTAAATCAATATATCAAATTCTAGTTAATTTTGCTTTCTTTGTTTTGTAGCAATTGTATTAACTGATATTCAGACAACAGGACAGACAAATTTTCTCTTAACGAATTTTATTCAAATTTGATAGAATCAACGTACCAAATGTCATTAGCTTAGCCCCTAAGAGTTTTTGTCATATTCGAAGACAGGCTGGCAGACAAAACTAGAAATGCATTTTTTTTTTATCTCAGTTCTGAAAGGTGATGATATTATTAATCTTGAATTCGAATTTTTTGTAGATTACAACATTTTTTGAATAGTTTATATTAAAAAAAGTAAAAAAAACACCCATTAAAACAAGAGAAAGATTTTAGATAGACAATAGATTTCGAAATAACGCAGATAAAAAAATCATACATATATGAAGAGTGTTATAATAGAAAATCTCTTAGAGCAGTAAATTGATCGTCTATACAGGAGTTTAGTTCAGTTATATTAACGTCCCGTTTTAAAACAACACGAGAGCTATTTTGGGATGGACCTCGTCATTTTGAACCACGATCAGATGACGAGGACGAGACCTGAACTGGCACCCCCTCTCCACATTAAACCAGAGGGAGGACGTTTGACCTGACAGATTTAACGTGCAAGAGACCCCCTCACACGAAGGTTCTTCGGTGGAATCGAGTCTCGAACCTCAAACCCTTCGGTTCCGAAGCCGAGACTTCACCCCCAGGCCACCACGGCCCTCTTCTATATAAGAATCTACAGATAATAAATTATTTGTTATAAGGCATAGAATGTTAATTGCGAGTTTCAAATATGATCCTATCAAATAATATGCAGTAGGAAAATTAAATTGTTTGAAATGAATTATAATAAAATAAATCTCGTTTATGTAACTTAATTGTTTCTGCATTCAATTGATCAAAAATGAAATTGATTAAGCAGCATGAAGTATCGGGTTACATGTGATTAATTCTCAGTTATCTTTCTTTATTTTATTGCATCTCCTATCGCAATTGAAAGCTTTAAAAGTATTGAAAATATTATTTAATTAAATCTTCGACTCGATGGTCTCATTTTATGCGTTCTATCTATTGAATTTAAGATTCAATTCTGTCAATTTATTTTCATCTTCTATCTGAATCTCAATCTGCAAAAGTATTTAAAATATGGATTAATTAAATCACCGACATTGTGGTTTCATTTTATACCTTCTAATCATTAAATTTAGGAACAATCTAACAATTTATTTTCAAATAAATTTTACTGATAAATATGTTTACAGAATATTGCATGGTTTTGAAAGAATATTTGAATTAAAAGACGAATGTAGAGACTTTTCATAATCAAAATGTTTTGAATCTATCTAAATAAAAAATAAATAAATTCTTAGTCTTCAAGCAGAGGAGATAAACAGCTATTCTAATTTTCTGAAATTTAAGATGAAATTATTGTTATAAGATATCAATTTCGGCTAAGAAAATTCCATACACTTTCTTGGAAATTGTCAAACATTAAACGATAATTACATTTAGATTTTTAACTTTTCAATTCTCTAATCATTTATCAAATTTTCCTATGATTTATAGCTTTCAGTTTCATTAATATTCTGTTTTGAAACAAACCTAACTTGGAGCCGTGGTTAGATAACAATAGCGGTGTCTCCAAGCATTCGCTGCAAAAGCAAGGAAATTTTGTACCAAGAAATTTAACGGATCCCAAATATGCTCATACTTCGGTAGAATCAGTTTTCGAACTTGTAGCCATCTGTCCTAGAACCAGACATCTTACTGTCAAACTACTGAAGCACTTATTTATAACTTTTACGAATTTTAGATATTTTTTCTAAATTGGAAAACTGAGGACAAATGGAAAATTATATATATATATATATATATATTATGAATGGTTTATTTAATCACACAAAAAATATATCTAAAAAATACTGTTTCATCAGTTTTTCTTGATTTATATCAAATGATGAATTTATAAGATATTTCTGATTATTTTCCGAAGAAAATTGTTACAGATAAAATTATCTGGAACTCTTTGCAGGTAAATAAATTAAAGAGATAGTATAAGAAATATTTCTCATTTTAATGAATAGCAAAATAAAGGATATATTAATCAGTAAAAAAAATTTTAATCTCCTTTCTAGATTATTGCTTTTGTCGCATATCTTAAATTTTATAGGAATTCTGAATTTCTGGAAACCAATTTTCAAAATTTTAAATTGAAAAATTATTGAAATGAAATAGCTTTTAATGTCTTTATTTAGGTTTTAGTTGTTTCAATATTTTCTTTGTTTCATCTAGTGATTACAAAATTTTTTTCGTACAGTTTTGAATTTTTGTTTTCTATCTACTACATGTACGTAAACATCTGTTCTATTTATCAGCATTTTTAAATAATATGAACTCATTTTTGCTTTTTTACCATGAGTAGAAGAAGCCCAATAAAAGATTTGAAATTTTGAATCAAAATTCAGTCATGAAAATTTAATAACTTTTCATTTTATGTAATTTCAAATGATGAAAGTAACTCCCTCATCCTTGTCTTTATAATCCAAAAATTTTCGTTTAAAGAAAAAAAAAATTTTTACTAAGTAATTTAATTCTTTAATAGCAGATAATTTATATGAACTGGAGCCTCTTTCCGATATATTTTATTAGAGTTATTAATATGTGCATTGAAATATTATATTTCTTTTCCTGCACTTGGGTTAAAAGATGACGTTGGGAAGGAGTTCAGCTTAATTAGATTAACATCTCATCATTTGGAAGTGACATTAGAGCTCTTTGAAATTGTGAATCCAAGTCAGATGACGAGAGTGTTATATGAGCTAGAACAATCCTTTTGAAACTTCGGTAGTCCCATTAATTAAAGATTAAAGGCACGAAACAAGTTAACTTCACAACTGATCCTCAGGGTTTTGAACCTGGTGTCCTCTGGTTTCGAAAACAAAACTTTACCTACAGGCATCTGCTTTCAGAACTTCTGTTTTGAAGAAGCTTTAGAAGTTTTGGGGAAGTAATTCATTATTTTGACAGATGCCTGATAACGAGAACTATGCTTATCTATTACCTCTTATCAAAGACTCTACAACAAGGGGCTACATTTGTCCCCAGCAGATTTAGCACGCACTTGACCCTCTTAGTTTTTTAATAAATGTCGAAGTAAGATCCGTGCTATAACAGTAAAAATTTTAGCTGAATTTAGTTACATTAAAGCCGCGTTTGGGAGCAATGCTAAGGATAATTTTTAAGATGAAGCTTGTGATTTTGACCCCCGGTCAGATGACGAGAATATTACCTAAGTTGGTACCTCTCTCCAAATATCCATACCATCTAAATAGGAAAACATTCAATGTTTATGTTCTATTTAACGTGCTTCAGACCGACCTTGTCTTCGAATCTTATACCATAATCGAGTTTAGTCATGTCCTAAAGCTTGAAGCTGAAACCTAATCATTATGCTTCATTTCACTGGAGAGAGGATGAGAACGGACTACATTAAGGAGCAATAGTTCGGGTCCCTTTGATAATCCCTATTTAATAAGAGAAATCAAAACTAACAATTAAAAATGTGTGCTCTTGCCTAAAAGAGTCAAGAAATACTTATGACAAATAGAATAATTATTTGTTAGCAATTGTAATTTATTCTTTCTGAACAAAGCAAAAAGATTATTTGCAAACCACTTTTCTAATTTTATCTCTCTTCTTGAGGATAACATTTACTTTCAGTTAAAAAGAAATCTATCTTCTCTATATTCATGTAATTCATTTAATGTAGCAAGCGAATATTGCTTTTTTCTGTAAAAGAAAAACCAAGGGAATATTTCCTCGAAATATTTATTACAAGGACTGAAAATAATCACATCAGATTAAACTTTACTTATTTCAAGGTAAAACGAAGAAACATTAAAAGTAAGTCAAATAACGTTGTGAACTTTAAAAACAGAAAATAAATTATTTCCAGAGAAAAGTAGAATGTGTTTCGTTTCATTTTTGAATGGGAAAGTAAAATTCTCTTCTGTTTTTAAATTCTTAGATTTGTAGCTTTTAAAAAAATTTTTGATGGCTGCATTTTTTTCAAATTCTCAAATATCTTTTCCGAATTCTTTTTTTTCTGCGCATTAATTTCTAAAAATAACATGTAAAATTCGAGATAACTGTGAATACTTTTTTACTACAAAATTTGATCATTTTATGCTAAAAATGTGAGCAGATTTTTTTTGTCGTTGTTATCAAATGCTTTTGAAAACCTTTAAAAGCTTAGAAATAGTATCTAAGAAACGCTTATAAAAAATAAACAGCATCTTTGAAAACTGTTTAAAAGTTATAAATAGTATCTTATATTTCTGCTCTCTAGTAAATAAAAAACTATCTTATCCATGAAAATATTTTTCATTACTAAATAAAACTTAAGAATTTTTAGAGATACTGTTTCATTTCCTACTTTTTGCGCTGAAGTGTACAGAAAAAAAAGTTATTTTGTTCATTATAATACTTGCAAAAAATTAATGCTTTATGAAGATAAAATTGATGTTGTCAAAATGAAAACCATGCTTGAGGAATATAGAAAAACTGTAAGCATATTTGTGATGAAATTTCCCATTTATATAGAAGATTTTATTTAAGATGTTAATTTATTACATTTTGCATTAAAAGAAATAATTTATTTAATTTATATCTTCTAAAATTTAAACATACCTTTCTTCCCATCAATATGAAAACATTATTTTTTTCGTAACGATGAACATATTAAAAAAATCTCTGTTCATACTCGAAATAAAATTTTATGGAAGACTCATTCTATTTGTTGAGATTAGCTTCGTCGGACTCAATGAAAGTCGGGCTAAATAATGATCAATAATAAAAATAAACAAAAAGTATTCGTATAGTAATCGACATTTACCATGATATGAGAAACAATAAAACAATACACGAAATAATATCTTCTGGAAGGCTTATTCTATTTGTTAGAAGATTAGCCAAATCAGCCACAATGAAAACTTGACAACAATAATCAATAAAAAATAAACAAAAGGAATTTGCTTAATAAACGATATTTATAATGACATGGAAAACAACAAAATAATAATCAAAGTATTATCTTCTGGAAGACTCATTCCATTTGTTAAGATTAGTTAAAATCTGTCATAAAGAAAATTTGGCTAAACAATGATTAATAGAAAAATAAACAGAAGGAATTTGTTTAATAAATGACATTTACAATACCATTATAAACAATTCGTCAATGACAAAATAATAAATTTTATTTTATATTCATCAGATCTTGTTAATATTATGGGGCTATTTTTTATAATTTTCGAATGTATTAAAGAAGAATATTTATAATTAATTTAATGAATTAAATTGGTAAAAATAAATTTATGGCTATTTAATAAAATGCGATTTTTTACAAATTTTCAATTTTTTTTAAATGCGAATTACATATTTAGGCATTTGAATATTTTAGAGGCTTCCATATTGAAAATTCCCTTTTGTGTGATTATGAACAATTGTCTACTGCCACTTTATTCTAACTTAATTCTTTCCTAAATTTTAAAGATTAAAATAATTCTAATATGTTGTGTCTTCATGTCTATCGTTCTTTCATCATAAATTCCTATTAATTCATTTTTTTCCCAAAAAGGGTAGAATACATTGTCATTAGTAGAATTATATATTTTTTCTTTTATATTTTAATTTTTAATTTGAGAAAGTAGTTTCGAAAAGAGAATTTAAACTTTCAATCATACAAGAACAGACTGGACATAGGGGGGGATTTACATTTTTAATGATAAATTAATAGATTTTCTTAAAAAATGTGAACAGTCCGATGAAAAATATTAAACAATCGAAGGATATTGTTAATGATAAAAAAAACTTATCTTTTCATGCAATTAAATTCGACCAGAATTTTATGCAATCATAGACAGATGGAATCTTATTATATCTTTTAAAATGTGAACAAATATTTCTTGTCATAAATATAAGTACTGTCCAATATTTCGAAATATTGTTGGCAATTTGAATGTCCCAGAATCTACAAATTATATTCCAGATGTCATATAATTTAAAAATAATAATTTTTTCTTTCTTAATGTAAATTAAATGAACATTAAACCTTTTGTTAAAAAATATCATACAGTGATAATTATTTTTTCGGCTTATTATAAATATTTATATCGGCGTATATTAATATTATTATCAGCTATCAATCCTACTCTTAAATTTTCTTGTTAATTATATTTAAAATCTAAGAATTCTGGAAACACTAATATTGCGTCCCTAAAGCATAATCAAAGGAATTATGTGAAGCAAAAATAATTTGTTTGATTTCATTCTTTTTATTCAATGATTTCGTGGAGAATTTTCAGATAATTTTTAATAATATTACTTCATTTGAAACAGAAACTGCATTTCTTTTTAAATGTGATAAATTTTACATTCCTTTCCGATGATATTACGAATTTAAAAGATGGAAGATATTTAGAAATTTCTTCCAGAATGCACAATTGTATTAATTATATCAATTTGTGATAATAATGACAATGTATGTTTTATTTTTATATATTAGTCAATCAAGTGAAATGAAAAATTAATAGAATAAAGAACTGAAAGCGCAAAAAAAATGTTCAATAAACTTTTCAATTAAATGGTTGAAATAACTATAAATGTTGCATTGACCATCTGTTTTTAATTGACTAATATTATTTTTACAGTGAAGAAAATCGTATATTTAATTTATTATGTTATAGAGCTTACTAAATATTTCGAGACAAAATTGATTACTTTTAAAATCCCTAAAACTTAAAAAGCCTTTTCTTGTTGACTCAGCTCTGTGAAATTAGCTTAGGTTCGTTTTATTAATACGCTATTCAAAGAAACACTACGGTAAATTTGACATGGAACGCGTTATTTTCAACATCTGTGAGATGACACGGAGGACACATGACCCTGCCATCCACTCTCCTAACGTCCATGCCTCGTGAACGAAAGTTTATTTCATTGCCAAGTCGGATTTATGTATTTCGAACCTGAATCTTATGTCTTAGCAACTAAGACCTTACCAATTAACAATAGATGCTAAGCAGAAATTGCCAAAACTTTCATTAAGATAGTATCCTACAATATGGGAATACCACATTATAATTTACTTAGGGCAACATATAGAGAAAACAATTAAATTCTTTTTGTCAATGCTTCAAAATGAATTTCCTCATTTAAAAATCTGTATGAGTGTGGCTTGAAAGTTAGTAAACAGACTTTTAGGAAAGGGGAAAAGAAAAAAAAAACAAGCAAGAAACATCTATCTTGCAAAGCAAAAATAAAATAAACATCAATTTGAAAAAATTGAACTGTAGGATACACTATTGAGAATTATTAGAACGAAAATTAACCAAAACTCGTTATGTGGTGAAAACTTACATTTGTGAAGTAAACGCACATTTTCAATGACAGAACAACAGTTTAAAGTTCTTAATATTGATAGTTATAACCACTTCATAACGACGGTAGCTTTATTAGAGGAACCTAATCCCCCGGGGGGCACCTCGTAATTGAGGATTAGATGGGTCCGGCTTGGTGGTTGGATCTCGCTAACCCAAAAGGTAAACTAAAGATGGGGGGGGGTGGGAGTCTGATTCCTCCCATTGATGACGGGACGTTCTTCCTTCGGGGATGGTTGTACCGTGGCTTATGATGACCCTTAGAACTCAACCACAGTTCCCGCCAGTGTTGCTGTAGCGGCGGTCCGATCATTAAGTATTTATTTCCGTGTGCCTTCAGGCGGGACGGAGAGTCAAGAATATGGCTTATTAGCGGAAACTTTATAAAATACCTTACATGCTGGAACATTTGCAGTAGTGATGTAGATTCTTCACATGAGGCTAACTTGTTCACATTATAAGCGTACATAAAAATGGTGCCTTCTCTCATTGAGTTGTCGAAATGTGAAATGATTGATGCTGAAATACAATAGCAACACAGGCGAACAGCCTTTTTCGAATTTCATGCATCTCCTAATAGTTTACATGATAGACTTTAAATCACTCTGAAGGAATCTGTGAAAAAGGATTCATTTTAACTTTGGCAGTTCGACTATTTTACGGATTTTTTAAATATTTTTATTCTCTATTCAGTAATATAGCGAATCTGCTTAATGAATTCAACTATTTAATTGAATATGCTGTCAAATTAAATGATCGGGTAAGAATTTATGAAATTACTTGAGAGTCCATTAGAGCAACTTTGAAATATTATTATCTCAAAAAATTAATGGCTTAATTAAGTGGTCACATTAGTGTAATAAAATTGTCAAAATGCAATGGGAAACCTTAATTTGAAAACAGATTAACAGGCAGTCATTTAAAAAACGATTAAGCTATACTCATTAGTTTGATTGTCACCTTAAACCTTTTTCCCATTGACTTTTCAATAATTTTTCCTTATCAGGAAAGGGTTTTAATCTGAGAGATCATGATTTGTAAAAATTCCTCGAAGACAGCGTTTTTTTTTTAATGTTTTGTCTTTAATATTTTTATTATCTCAATTTTACACATCACAAGAAAAGTTTTTAGGAATCTCCTTATCTTTTCTAATACTGTGGGAAAAGTGACTTCTGTTGCTTTATTTATATGAAAGTTTCTTCTTCTTTCCTTACATAAGTCTGTGCGATAGATGCTTTCTGTATATTTTTGGAAATCATTTACTATCAACACCTAACTGAACAGTTTTAAATTTTAAATTCTATCATTTTCATAATCCTTAATAAAGTTTAAAAAGTAATATTTATTAATGATTAATTGAAAATTTCTATTCAACATATTGCAAACAGCTTTGGATTTTTTTTTTCAATGCATCTTGCCAGATAATATCATTTCTGTATTTATTATTTATCTAGCTAATTAATCATTAAGTTAGAAATATTTCCATTCATAAAATTCTTTTTTGAAGGCAAAACTACCTTTAAATAAGAGCTTTAAAATTTCTTAGTATTCTATTAGGAAAAAGAAGAAAAAAATTATTTCTATAAAAGTGCAATTTAATCATTAATAATTTTTTAAGAAAACTTTCGAAGTTGTTAAAAATTATGATTTCCATTTCGCACTTCGGAATTACTTTACATTTTTAATGAATCATTTTATAATGCATTTTTAATACATGATTTTGTCATTCTTCGATAAATTAGCCTTTCCAGTTTTTAATACATTAAGAAATAAGCTTTAATTGTGACAAAATGAAAAATCAACTTGATGATGCAGCTTTTTATATATGCTCAACATTCTTTTCTCCATGTTCTAGATAAAAAAAATTCTTTCAGTTTTTAGTGAAAACATATATTTAATATCAAAAACAAATATTTAAAATACAATGTGTTCTCCTTTTTAAAGATTTCAATTTAAAAACAGCTTAAGATTATTGAGTACCGGAAAACCAGTGTTGATTTGATGGATGAAAGAAAATCTTTATATGTAATGTACCACCTTTATTATATATATGATGATGCTAGCGTTTTTTTAGAGCTCTTTTACTTTCAAATTTAAAAAGTCATTTAAAGGAGTTTTTATTTATTATTCCGTATCATAAAAACAGTACAAAAAATTCAATCAAATCTTAAGAAAATATAAGAACTTAATTTAATGACTTAATTGCACTATTACATGTCGTAAAAAGCCATTCTTTTATTCTCTGATAAAGAGTGAGGATTTTTTTTCAATCGAGAAATAAATGATACCTTTTGCCAGAGTTCAAGTTTCGGGTTTTGAATTGGTTTCGAACTTTGCAGTGGCTACTGCTAAGACTTGTCCTGCATTTTATGCTTGAAAAACAACAAATCACAAGTCTAAACTAGGAATATGCCTCTAAGTTCATTTTAGTTTAGTTATATTAACGTCCTGTTTAAAGCAACACGTGGGCTATTTTGGGACGGACTTCGTAATTTTGAACCACGGTCAGATGACGAGGATGACACCTGAACTGGCACCCCCTCTCCACACCACACCACACTACCGGAGGACGTTTGGCCTGACAGATTTAACGTGCAAGAGACGACGGTCACACGACGGTTCTTCGGTAGAATCGAATCTCGAACCTGAAACCCTACTGTTCCGAAGCCGAGACCTTACCACCAGGCCACCTCGGCCCGCCTCCAAGTTCAGTTCATGTTCACAGATAAACATTCATTTTTATTTATATAAGTAATGGTGTAAATTTTAGTTTTGAATATCAACATGAGATGTTCTGTACAATGCAACATTACTTCTAAAACAAGCATTATTTCATTTCATGGTCACGTTGTTGATGCTCATGGCTAGTTATTTATGACCGCTATTTGTCATAATTTTCTAATAGAGAAAGAAAATGTGCATCCAAATTCGGTAACGTTAACGACTGCTTTAAACGAGGAAATTAATATCATGGCATATTTTCTTCGGATTTAAATCCAATGCAGGGCAAACTGCAATACTGATTTCTAATGAAGCAACAAATATTAGCTTCTTTTCAGGAGTTTCAAGGTGCTATTCTTTTTAAATATAATATATTATCATCTTATGAACTTCTAGACAATCTAATGCATTATCTGTAAAATTTGCAACTGGAAATGAAAATACACCTTTTAATTTTTTTTCCTTCATCCCTAAAATAATGGTTTCCTTCTCCGACTCATATCCACATATGTATGCTCTTGTTAAGTTATTCTCATAAAAGTAAGCAATATAACATTTTGAAAATATGCCAGAGATAATAGAATGAAAATTTGTAAAATTCTTGTTGATAATTGAACTATCATTATAATAAATTATGTTTGGTGTTGCAACGTATGTTTCGCGCCGATGTTTATTGAAGATAAATTATCTGGACAGGTGAATAATGAAGTTTTGTTTTAGATGATGTCTTTGCCATTGAGCCAAATTTCGAAATTTCTAATATGCGCTTCACAATTCTGAAACAGATTTAAAATTCATCATTGATTTTGGCGAATTATAAGAAAGTTGAGACAAATGCATTCCCAAAAAGTATTGCTGATATTATGTGTTGACTCTGAAACCTTTACTTATTTTGATTTGAATATAATCCATACAATCATATAATATTAACTAAACTAAAGATAAAAAAAATTCATCATTATATTAGAAATTACTTCACGAGGGGAAACGTCAGTTTTTGAACTAAATATTTTTATTTGAAGTTAAAGTCAAGTAGCACTAATTTGCTACGTGGTGAAAGAAACTTCATTTGTTAGAATGAAACAATCATCTGTCAACAGAATTATTATAAAAGATCCTTTTACAATTAAAAAAAATAATTCGTGAATGCTGAATGCAATTTTCTAATTTCTATAATTTTCGAAGAATTTTCCATGAAACTAATTAAATACTGCAATCGAATAGCTAAATGGGATTTTCTCTTCGAAAGTAAAAATAACTGGTAAACAGCATCTTTAGTTAAAATGCCTAATAATGGCATTTGCGGAGCACAGAATTGTCTTAATCCTCTTATAATAAATCCTTAAAGCTAAACGGATTAACTTTTCTCTTTACCAAATCAATTTAGTTCAAACAATTATATAGAAATCAGGCATTCTTACCTGCTTCAGTTCAAATGTCATTTGACATAAAAGGGGAATTCATTAGTCAATTTATATTTCTATTAGTCAATTTAGAATAGGATTTAGTTCAAATAATTTAGTTTATGAAGTAATAGCTGATGGGACGCATTTCTGAGAAGAAGGGAAAATGACTGTGTGAAGGATGAAAATAAAGAGAGAAGAATATATTAAATGAATGGGGGCTTACGGTTCAGTTTAAACTGAAAGTTATTTTAGACTCAACTGGACAGGAGCTCGCTGTGAAACTTTTAGAATAACAATAAAATTAGATAGTACCATTATTAAAGATTTGTAAACTATTTTGGTACCAGCTCAGATGACGTCCTCGTCATCTGACCGCGGTTCAAAAATGCGAGATCCGTTCCAAAATAGCCATAGGGCTTCTTTAAAACGGGACGTTGTTATAACCAAACTAAACAAAGCTCCAGATAAAATTTCCCGAAAATGCTTCCTAATTAAAAAGATTGAATTGAAACTAAATTTGTAGAAAGCAGGCCATTACTTATAATTATTCTTATTTTGTGTTTGGATTAGTTTAAGAGTTTTTCAAAGTTTAGAGTTTGGATTAGTTTAAGAGTTCATTTTTGCATTTATTTAAATGGAAAAAATAGAGTTTCTTTTTTAAAATTAATATTGTTTTAAATTATACAAATATATCATTAAAAAACTAAAGCAGTAATGATTTAAATAATTTTTAGAAGCATTCTGTAATTCTGAGAGTCTCTGAAGACTTTATTCTAATCAGCATTTTTCATTTTCTAAAAGGCATTACAAAGTGCTGACAATTTTGAAAGATTTCTTTTCTTTTCTTTCTTTTTTTTTTTTTTTTGATGCCTTTATTAGAAAGAAAAACATCAATTCTTTTGAATCTAAAAAGGTTGAATTAAAATTGCTAATTGATAGTAAAAAAACTAACAAAACGGTAAAGGTGGATTTATAATTATGATAGGCTTTGAACTTATATAATCTGATTCCACTTGAAAGTATTGAATTAACTCATAAACTAATATATACGAATGTTTCCACCTATTATTTGGGTTTCGTAAGGTTAAAATATAAATTTGGAAAAGTAAAACAATCACATGTTTTTAGCAGAATTTCTCAAAATGAATTAAAAAGTTATAATTTGTTCCTTAAGTTTTTGACTGTAACGTATTTCAATTCATAATATGACCTAATTATAAGGATTATATTTCTGGATTTTTATGACATTTATCTGCTGTGATGCAGACAATTGAAATTCCTCATTTCTCTATTTGTTACAAATAATTTATCTTCCAGTGCCACTACAATCACATGCATTAAGGCTTGATAAATGTTTGTATCATCATTACCTCATGTTTTGTCAAGAGATTTTTCGTTCTTGTAAAGTAAATAGGTAGATGTTGTGTAGATTTTTAAGCACATGCAGACAACTGCAATTAACAAATAATTACCATTTATTTAAATTTCCATCATAAAGGGGGGGGCGGTGACCTAGTGGTAAGGTCGGGGTTTGAAACCGAAGGGCTTTTGGTTCAAGACCCGATCCCACTGAAGAACAGCCTTATAAGCGGGCGTGTTACTCGTCAAATCCATCGTGCTCAAACGCCATCATGCTGGTATGGTATGGAAGTTTGGAGAGGGGGTGCTAGCTCGGATGTCATTCTCGTCATCTAACCTCGGTTCAAAATCACGAGGTCAGTCCCAAGTTTAGTTTAGTTTTAGTTATATTAACGTCCCGTTGTAAAGCAACACGAGGGCTATTTTGGACGGAATAATTCCTCGTAATTTTGAACCATGATGAGATGACTAGGACGACACCTGAACTGGCACCCCCCTCTCCACACCGCACCAGCGGGAGGACATTTAGCCTGACAGATTTAACGTGTAAGAGACCCCCTCACACAACGGTTCTTCGGTGGAACCGAGTTTCGAACCTGAAACCCTTCGGTTCCGAAGCCGAGACCTTACCACCAGGCCGCCGCTGCCCGAGGTCAGTCCCAGAGCAGCCCTAATGTTCCTTTAAAACGGTAAGTTAATATAACCAAACTAAACTATTTCCATCATGAAATCTATTATATTAATCAAACTTTAAATATATTGGCTTAATACCTAAAAGGAAATCTGATAGTAGTAGGATTTGTATACAGTGAAGAGCTAAAAACTATTTATCAGAAAAATAATGAGAAGAAAATAGATGTTTCACTTATTAGATGTATGATCATTCCATATCATGATATAGGGATGGAATCTAACAAAATTTTATATTCCAATAGTAAATGTCTGTCATTGATTTTGAAAAAAATGTAGGAATTTATCATAGTAAAAATGTCTTTAAATTTGTAGAATAAACCATTTTATTGAAGTTAAAGAAAAAGAAATTTTTTTCTACCAATCGTCGATATGAAGTAGATGTGCTTTGCAAGATATGCCTTAGAGAAAAGAAACAAATGATTTTATAAATTTGTTTTCACTTTGCTTCTCAAGCGACAATGTAAGTGAAGCATATTTTAAAAGTTGAATAAACTAGTTACGATAAAGTAAATAGAATAGAACAGTTTTCTTTTTCACTCATAGAGAATAAAAGTAGAACTAAGAAACTGAAGACTGACTCATTAATTATTTGGTTTAACCTATTGGCAGTCCAATATACAGCATCTGAATCTTCGTAAAACGGCAATTGTCTTAAAAGAAGAAAGCAGTGATGATTTTACATCGGAGACGATCTGAGGACAAATTTCAGTAAACGATTTATTATGTTTCAGCCAATTTTTGAAAAATAATCTAAGTGAGATTCCTTACATTCGAGCCTTTGTAGGAGTGACTCGTAAGGACGTCTTTCTACGTTCAAACCGAATAAAGGGTTAATGCTCAAAAAAGAAATTTTAGTTAAAAAAAAATGTATATTGTTTTATATTTAAGGGCAGTGTTTTTTTCGTTATCGAGAAGTTCGAAGTTTTATTTTTAAAATCTTATGTACAAAGAATTAAAATCTATACGAATATAATTGTAATATTTGATCTTTTATTTTTATGTATAATACTACAAAGAGAAGTAAAAATATTCACCGTTTTGGTGAATAGTTTTGCTACGCATCTCTAATACTGAAAAAATGTGTGTATGTGTGTTTAATTATGTCTACCTGGGAATTCAATAGACGATAAACACAAAAAGGAATTAGAATAAGAGTTTAAAATATTGCCTTCATATTTTCAAAAAAAATTCATTACGAATTGAATATAATCAATAGTAAAAACATCAAACAGGGATTCAAATTTTGAATATAATCAGTCAGAGAAACATTAAAAATCACATTAGAAATTTGAAAAACGAATGAATGCATTCAGTTCTAAAAACTTTAAAAAAATGCAGTAGGATATTAAAAACTGTAAATAGCTGATTTGAAAGACACCAAACGATGAATTAAAAATGACAAGTTTTTAAGATAATTTGTTGAATATTTTTAAAAACGCATATAATGAGAATTTGATGGCATCATAAAAATTAAAAAACACATTATCAATGAATGTGTGAACAATAAATTAATTTTAAAAACTAAATTGATCTCAAATACAAAAAGGAATAATTGAATTTTTAAAATTATTGCATAACGTAATTCATCAAACTAAGAAAACCCAATTAAAATCAGGAAAAAAATTATATTTCAAAAGAATCATATTACAAATTGATAAAACTAGTTAGGTGTTTTTAATGCAAATTTGCAATTAATGTAAATTTTCAAAACATTCTCTTTTCGTAGAATAGTCTAAAATTTCTTTCTTTTTTCGGAATTACTCCTCAAAAATATTTTCCAATTTTTTGGAAAAAATAAGTAGCTGTTAATTTTTTTAAATTTTAGGATATTTTAATTATTTTCTCATTATGAAGGACCTTGAAAATAGTTTTTAATTGATAATCAATTTACGAAACAGGAAACCCATTATTTTTAATAATGATCAAAATTATATTTGATGATAAAATTCATTCTCCAAGAAAAAAAAATGTTTATGTCTCGTAATTATTATATTTGCTAAACAAATGAAGTGAAAAGGAGTTTTTCATTTAATAATCAATGATTTCTGAAGTTATTAGTAAAGTTTACATTTTGAAAGAAATGCAAATTTGCAATATTATTTTGAAAAAAGACCACGTTGAAAAAGAGAAAAGGGTTTTATATGAAATGGAAATGGATTCAAAAGAGTTTTCATGTTGTCGCACGCTATTAAACCACTCGAAAAATTGTTTACTTTAAAACTGTTTCATTGTTGAATATTTATGATGATACTCGGTTTGAAATTCGTTCATTTTAATTTATATAAACATTATCAGAAATGTTATTTTAATAAAGCATATTCTGTTTTTAATTATATTGAGAAATATATATGTATAAAACTCTTATTTTAAAAGCAAGTTTGAGAGATGAGATTTATGATAGCGAGTACTAATTTATGATTAATCGAGACGTTTACATATTTTATATCTTTGAATTATATAAATGAAATATCGATTTATCTCAATTTTGAATCAAATTCTTCGATTGTCAAATCTTTCTTTTTTTACCTGAAATTCATCACAACTCTTAACTATGAAAGGTATGAAATTTCCTATAATCCTGTGAATAATTCCTACATTCTAAAGGACTAATTTTGCATTAAGGGGAAATTTTTCATTCCGTAAAAGGTACGTCGACCTGCTGGTATAAAAACTTTAGGGTTGCTCTTCGAAGCTCAGTTTCCCAGAAAAACTTTCAAGTATACGTCTAGTATACCTGCCTTCAACGTATACAGAAAATAATCGTTTTCTGCCTGGCCAACAAGAACTTTTCAATACTATTATGAGAGAAAATATGTTATGAGAGAAATTTTGTTCATCTACCCCTTGTTAAAGGCAGAAATTTAATCCTAAAGAGGTCGAAACCTTTACAACCTCAGGGATTTGCTAGTTAAATGATGGGGACTTCAACACGTGGTCTTTTCTTCCAACGCCGGAATAATGCAGGCCTGTTCCGTACAAAAGATAAATACAGTGACTTGCATGTAAAACTGAATTAAATGGAACAAACAAACAATTTAGTATCCATTTAGAAAATTCTCATTAGAAAAATTAAGATAAAATTATAATTGATAAAAAAAAATTTACAGATGACATCATGAACAGCCTTATCTGCTGTAATCTCCATATATATATTTAAAATTAGCGGAATTTCCCCCCCCCTCGGAAAATTTCTTTCATACTATCTAACAAATTTCAGAATGAAAGTGCCTTATTATAAATAAAATGCCTTGATCTTATCAATAATTTTTTTCCAAAGATCTTCATCTATACCTATATAAAAAACTGCTACAATTTTGTTACTTGTTCTTACATTCGTTTAATAATAGTTGCTCCTTCATTGTCATCCTGAAAAGATATGAAAATTAGGATTGTTTGCATCCATGGATCCTCAATGCAGAAGAAAAATACCAGGCGGCACCACATACGTGGGGGTAGGAATCTTTCGGTATTTTGGTCATTTCTTGACTATCTGATGAGTATAATAACGTTGTGCGATTGGATATTCCCTGCCAATGATGGGTCGTATTTCCAAAGAAAGGGGTTGTATTATGGCCGTTAATGGATCTTAGGTCTCAACTGTAGAAATACTCGATCGATTACGAACAAGTAATTGAAATTATTGAAATTCAAGATAGAATTTTTTGAAGAATTTTATAAGAAACTGTCCAATTTCAAAGAAATGTCTATTCTGGATCATAAAGGTTTGATAAATTTGATTTAAATGCTTTTACATATCTAACATTAGTTTGTAGCTGTAATTGTTAGATGTAGGCGAATTTCCATGTGGAAAATTTTATTTACATTTCTTGTTCTTCTGTTTAGAAGAAAGCTTTCTAAGAATAGCAGTTTCTAGAAGGACGTTTTGTTTAACATTCAATGCGAAAACAAAACGAACCTGGTCTTCATGGTATGTAGATACAATCAAACAGACTATAATTACATGTTGAATTATGAGGTTATTCTTTATAGCTTAGAATTATGTAGAGAGGATGGAATGTTTAAGTAAGACAAGTATTTATTCTCAAGGCTTATGAAATAAAACCGTTTTGGCAGAGATATCTCTGACACCTTCGAGTCTGCACTATTTATTTTTTTTAATAATTGGTGAAGGCGGCAATGCAACAAATGGTCAGATATTTCCTTTTGGAGTACTTTATTACAAGATAGTTTTATGCTTTGGGAGGAAAAAAATCAAATGGAGTTAAGAAACCCTCGCATGTATTTTGGGAGATCTTTCGTCCACATATTGAAACCAAATTAGAACATAGAGCTACAACTGTAGCAAAAAAATCAACTATAAAATTTTATTTACATATTTCATTGTGTTTTTTATTTATTCATCATTTTTCTATACATGCAAGTGAATAGATCACAGACTATCAAATCTATGGCGAATTTAATTCCAAATTGGACATGGATTAATATTTAAGATGCCAAAAATATGCATCGATTTAATTTATTTCAGATTTTTAAATTTTTTAATTACCATATTCACTTGTCAAGATACCCTAAAAGACGTATTTCCTGCAAATGTATTTTGTTCAAAATTTGACAGAAATCTTGTTAACATGCTATTTCAAAATTACAAAAATGGGATCTACTGGCTCAAGGAAGCTTGAAATGTGGAGATTTGTCAAATTCTCGAGTTCGAATATTTTTGGCAATTAGAAAACTTTTTCGTGCCGGAAAAAGTAAAAATAAGTAATGCAGAGGTTTGAAAAATTTATTTTTCTTCATCGAAATTTATTACTTATTTATTTGTTTAACTTTTAGAAAGCTAAATTGTGTGTACTTTTCAACGTCAACAAAAAAGGGAGGATGTTTAAAGCGATAAACTATTTTCTGTCGGTTGTTTTTCTCCCGAACAAGTCAAATCATTTGATGCCATTTATATCGCCAATATCTACTTTTTCGGTTTCCTTCAAAGCATGAACAAACCAGATTTCATAACTTATCCTCTGAAATATGTTTGATCTCTTTATTGTTGTACCACTTTTCCATGTTGCAGTTCGTTTCAAGAAAATATAGTAAATACGAATTTACCAAAAACCAAGGCATTGTCGGAATGTTTTTACAGAATAAAACTGAAATTTCTCTTTCGCTGTTCCTTCAACAAACATTATTAGGCCCCAGAAACAATCTTTCTATGTCTTACTGAAAAGTAAGAAGATCGCAAGATTTATTTCGAATTTCAATAATCTTATCAAAGGAGATTCCCTAAGGACAAAAATTTTAGACAGCGGCAGATTACTTTGAATCTTATTGTCCCCAAATCGTGGAATAAGAGCGTAGAGATCCATTTCCTTGTTGTAACGAAGAATTCTATTGCTGCTTGTCCTCTTACAACTGTAGAGATCCAAAAGGACTAGTTCAGTACTATTATTTGTAATATAAGCAAAATAAAACGGTCTTTTTATAGTCCATGTTGTCACGTGGCCCAGTAATGTTTTGTAGATAGAACGAGGTGATAAACTTCATGGAATAGCAATATGCAAATACACAGATGGTATCGCGAGGCACGAAATAACTGCCTTTAAATACAGAATGGTAATCGAAGCTAGGCGCATGGAACATTTCATTTCGGAAGTCAGTATGAGGTTAAACATTCCAAGATCCAAAGTGTCAAGAGTGAGCCGAGGATACCCAATTTTAGGCATAAGCTCCCATCAAAACCAACGCAATGGCTGAGTGCACTTTACGACCGAGGTTCGTGATGTGTATGTAGAATTGTCAGCGTTAACAAACAATCAAGACTATATGAAATAACCATATGGACGATGTGGGACGTACAGAGAACGTGTCCATTACGATAGGGCTACGAAATTTGCATTTAAGGATCTATGTAAAAGAAGACCGATTCCAATACCTTTGCTAACAAAACAACTTCACCTATTGAGCCGGCCTCGTGACCACATAAGTAGGACCTCGATGGCTATTAAACTGTGTCATCTAATGATGAGAACCAGACTGTGTCTTCGTTAGATAAATTGCAATTCCCGATGATTTGTTGGTAAAATCTAATAGTAGGGCTAGTGTGTGGTGCAGACCTACGAAGTTGTTAACAATGATTTATACAATTATTTGTGCCCCATAATGTTGTAGGCTGTTTTTTCGTGGACCTAACTTGGTCATCTGTTCCAAATCAATGACTACAAATGCCATGTTCTGCTACTTTGAGACTAATTGTAGCCATTCATCCACTTCGTGTGCCTAAATAGGGAGTTTTTATGGATGAAAATATCCGGGCCACAATTGTTCTCAAAGGTTAGTAGTACATTCTGAACAATTAAAAAAAATGACTTGGTCGCTTAGATCACCCGAATGAATCCTATCGAACATTTATGAGACATAATAGAGAGGTCAGTTCCAGCACAAAATCCTGCACCAGCATTGCTTTTGTTGACCCTTTTTTTAAAAAAAAAAATTGATTTATATTATACCATCTGAAGCTAAGCACCAGTACTTTGACAATCGGAACACTTTTGAGTCTGTGAATTCGAACTTATAGAAAACTATTTATCTTCCTTTTTCGACAAGTCTGTTTTCTTTTTCAAGAAAATGTAACATTTCAAAAAAAAAAAAATGCAGATATTGATCTGAAGGTTTTGATCAGTGATTCTCTTCTATGTAACATATATTTATGTGGATTTTTAAAAATTTCGTTTAAAAAATGTTTTTTTTAAATTAATAGTTAACAAATTACTCCTGGCTTATTGAAGGCCAGGGTGATTTGGTGGTGAGGTCCAGGCTTCAGAATAGAAGAGTTTCTGGCTCGTGACCCGATTCCACAAAGGAAACGTCGTGTAAGGAGGTCTGGTGCACATTAAATCAGTCCAGGCCGAATGCCCTCCCGCTGGTATAGTGTGGTATGGAAAAGAGGGACGGTTCGACTCAGATGTCCTCCTCGTCATTTGACAGTGACTCAAAATTACAAGGTCCATCCCCAAACAGCCCTAGAGTTGCCTCAGAACGAGATGTTAATATAACTTAATAAATAAAATAACTGAGCTATTGAAGCTATCATATTGCTTTACTGTCCATCTTACAATACCTTCTTATCTATACAAGTTTTAAATCTATATAATTTTTTTTCTTTGGATTGATAACTTTTTTAATCATGAGAAGTGCATGTTTCAACTTTCACTTCTGTTCCCTCTTTTATCTGGTAACATGTCCAAATGAAACTAGGAGCCTATTTTGGTCAGCCAACGGAAACCAATAAAATTACAGCTACTTACTTTTTCAGCACCAAATTTTCTATATTTATACAATATATTTTTCAAATAGTTTGTTATAAAAGATTTTATAACATTTCCTTAAATACTTCTAATTATAGTCATATATTTTAACATTTTAGTACCAAATTCATTAAGGCAAATAAAACAAATCCACACGTATTTCGAGATAAAAGCTTTTCCAGTTAAATGAGAAATAAAATTAAAAGGTTAACTCTGCACATTCCGTTCTATTTTCTTTAATTTATATCATTTAAAATTTTTCTCCTCACGAGTTTAAGTTTACGAATACTTGAAAGTACTTGCAATGAAAATGCCTTTTATTAAAATAAATAAATAACTTGCTGAAATATTGTATGTGATTGTTTCAAAGCAGGATCTGTTTTTTGTATGGATTTTCGGTTTAAAGCCATAATCAATTGTCTTATTGTAGAACTGTCGCTATAAAAGTAGTATTACTGATATCTTATTATAGAGTTTATTACATATATTGTTTTAATATATCGTTTGTGTAATTATTCGTTTCCTTTTCAGGTACCATGCCAAAAAAGAAGAAAATTCTTTGAATCTCCAAAGTCATTGCCTAATAAGGAATAGTGTTAATATCCTGAACAAATAACAAACATTTGCCGATCCTGTTCCTCATTCTCACCTGGTGCTACTTGAGCATTGACAATAAAAGTGAAGTTGAAACTCAAGTTAAAATTTTACTAAAACAACAGATTTTGATATTATCTGATACTTCATCAGTTTGACACATTTATGAAGAATTGATACAGATATTTAAAAGAGGAGAAAATGGGTCAGCTGGAGGAATATGGAATAGACTGCCATAATCGCAGTTGCTTGGCGAACCTCACAAATCTTTTGTGGAACATAACCCTGACAGACGTGATTTTTTTCGCCAATCCAGGAGAAATTTTAACTCCTTGGGAAATCAATCCGTATTTCAACGCCATCATTGCTACGTACCTAATAACATTCCTTATGGGAGTCGTAGGCAATATTATTGTCATTATTTTGACAATTAGAGATCCAGACAAAAGTGTGACCAACTTATTTCTGGCAAGTCTAGCTTTTTCTGATTTGCTGCTATTAACAATATGTGCTCCTTTAGACGTAGCACATTATTTCGTTGTGCAGTGGGACGAAGGCGGAACAGTATGCAAATTGTCAGCGTACGCAGAAAGTGTTTCTGCCTTTGCTTCTGTCCTGAATCTTATGGCTGTTACTCTTGAGAGGTAAAGTATTAAAACATTTTTGATATTTTCTAAAAAATCCTTTTATCACATGTACATAAAAAATTAAGCAATCATTTAGCTAGTTTCTTTATTCTTTGTCTTTGAATATTTATGGAAATAACCGCTCTTTGAATTATATTTTTATATAAATCATAAGCATATAAAAACAATAATATTGAAGGAAAATCAGAAATTAAGCTCCATTTGGTGTTTTTAGAATTTTCCATTAAATATGAGAAAATAAACATTAAATTACTATTAAAAGATCATAGTTTGAAAAGACTATTGAAGTTAATATAAGAAGCATGTAATAATACGATTTGAACACATCATCTAATAATATGATGAAGCAATAATTATAACATCACTTTAACACATCATGTAATAATATGATTTGACCGGATTATACATTTTCACACGATAACCACGAAAAAGAAATTCAAATTTTGCTCCTTTCCCCTTTTTGCTTTCTCGTGCACCAAGTGTAGGGGAAGTATTGTAACCGACATAAAATTCGAACTCGGGATTTTGATAAATCTACTTGTTTCAGATATCATTCAGATTGAAAAATACAATTTTGGCTTTATGTCTGTCAGTCAGCCAGTCTGGCTGGCTGTAAACACGATAACGCAAAACTGCTTTGAAGTAGGCTCATAAAATTTGGTATATGGACTCGCGACCATATTTGTAGATTTCTATCAAATTTTGAATGAAATCCATTCAGAGTAAATCGATTACAAGTGAACTCGATAACTTAAAAATGCAAAGAGAGAGGTAGATAAAATTTGGTACAAAGATTTAGCATCAAATTATAGAATTTTGTCACGTTTTGAACTAAATTTTCTAAAGGGTTTGACGTCTACCATTTGCCCTTTCGCACGCATGCAAATGAAATTAATCATGAGCCAAATATTTTAATCAGAAGAAATCCATTACTTCCATTTTTACTTTCTCGTATGATCACTCAAAAACTCTGTTAGTTAAACCGATAAATTTCTTGTACATATGCAACTATATACACAGAATACATAAATTTTAATGCCAGATCAAAATAAGGAATACAAATTAGAAGAAATGGTTCCATTTAGCGTCACTCATTACTTGGCAGTAAAGACGTTTGCAATTTCTGTAAATAGAAAACCGTATTATAAAATTTTGCATGATAATTTTTTAAATATGAAAACTCTATATTATTTATCTAAATAATTATGTCGTTGAATGACTAGGCAATTAGAAGAGTCAATCCTAGATAACAGGAATGATTGCGAGTCCTTTCATGTTTTATAGATTGTAGGCTTCATTTTCAAGAATATGTCTTGTGACTTACAGCACTTTACAAGCCCTCTGATAGTTATCTGTCGGTGATTTAAGTAGAGTGAGAGTCTCTTGTTTTTATAGTAGCGCCAACTAGGGCCAAGAATACGACTTAGCTGCTCCATGTATAACATTCGCTTGCACAACCCCTTTTTACAATAGGTCACATTCTCACACTGCACACATAGAAACAGAAGAACGGCCATGTCCGAATCCAAGACGCTCAGATCATGAAAAAGACCCCTATCCCAGGACGATGGCTTGAAAAGCATAATTAGCTTGGGGTAAATTAATGGGGATGTGTTTTCTTGAATGACTGTCTCCACTTCTGTTCACATAACATCTCCAGAAACATTTCAATGAGGATGGATCAAGTAGTCTACTTTTATCGCAGTTTAAGTATGAAAAAAATTTAGTGGATATCGACAGATAATGTCTTTTGACGGTCACATTAACCAGTACATCATTCAAAGGAACACCAGTAAGGTTCAAATACAGATGACATTCTTCATCCATTTATTTGTTCTTATGCAAGTTCATCGAGTGGTAATTCAATCCTACAAGATATCAGTGGGTGTGGAAATTTTGTAATAAGGAGGTGTTTTGCCTCTGAATTGGCCAACTCGTTCTGTGGATTTGGTATTCAGATTGAGTATGTGTGGGATTGTTAGGAAATTTTTCTATTTCCCCTTCATCAGCCCCTTCCTCAATGGTTGAGGATCTTGAACTTCATTGAAAATGCAATGAGTTTTATGCCAAGCATGTTAGTAAACACTTTCAAGAACTTTACACTACATAGACTACTCTACATAGAACATAGAACTTTCACTACATAGAACTTTCAATACATAGAACTATACTTTCAATACACACACAACATATTACATCATAGTTATACCTTTTTAATTATTTGAAGTGACAGCACTTTATACTGAGGCTGATCATACTTTGAATTTAGGTTATAAGTTTTTTTGAAATGCTTCCATTTTGTGTATTTTCAATGCAGAAAATGAGCCTAATTTTGTCTTCAGATAAAAAAAAAGACTGTTAAGAAATTCTTGTTCATGCAATTTAAAATATTAGTCAATTTAATTGAATCGAATGTCAAAACTTCTAATCAGTCAATAAAAATATAATTTCTTTCGAGGACTAGGTGAAATAGTCTCTAAGAAATCATATCGCATATTCTCTAATAAATATACCGATGCATTACTAACCGCATGAAAATGATGAATCATTTTTAAATCTATAAGTGTGAGTTTAGCGATTTATTTAAAATTTATCGCTGGGATGTAGTTGATACATAAATAACAGAAAACAGGATATGTATTTTGAAAGTCTTTTTACCGATCGATTGAAACCAAAATTTAGCACAGAATAGCAAATGTAATGTTTGTAATGTCAAAACATTACAAATTGAATTTCAACTATTTAAATCATTTCAGTTGTTGCATTATCGCATGTATTTTTGTAAAAGTACAGACCGACCGTCAATTCTTTCGCGGATGCGGTTAAAAATTTTATAAAGATCTGCATTTTAAATGATAATTTTTGAATCGATTTTCATTTACCTACGATGCTTTTTCATACTATCCCACTTATATGCACGTAAATAGGACAATTTGATAATATCTGTATTGTTGGTGTTAAATTTGTATACGAAACTTCAATGGCATTATTTTTGTTTAGTAATTACAATGTTGACATATAATGCTACAACGGAAAAAATTATTTTCCTCTGAATAAATTTTCGCTCAAAAGTTGATAGAAATATGCACGTTTGATATTTAATATTTTTGTTGCTGCTACTTATTACCCTTCCACATTGGCTTGAACTCCAATTCAAACCAAGTAAGAGATCGGGGAAAGAGGGGTGTAATAGCTTATAAGGGTAAGGACTCTTGAACACCCGAAGGCAAAAGTCTGACTTTAGCTCATATGAACAGGACACTTGCTCAACCCCTTTTTACAAGGAGGTTCTTTCACAGAAATCACAGACAGAACAAAGGGTAGAGAACAACCAAGCACGGAATACCCAGAATCACGGGGAAGACTGGCTACCTCTAGGCCAAGACGCCAGCAACACGTTTGATATAAAATCACAATACCAAATTTCGTTTAACAGGCTGAAATTATCTCAAGTTATCCTGTGAAGAAGCAAATACAATTCTTTTTTTTTAAAATCATAGAAGTCTGAAACTGGGAGATTTGTCAAAATCCCGAATGCAAATTTTTTTTTGACTATTACAGTAATTTCTCTTTGTATATTTCGCATACGAGGAAGTAAAAATTAAATTTTTGTTATCATTTTTTTGCGTTAAAAGGACTCAATTTTAATAAACATAGTATTCTCAAATGTGAGGGCTGGATGAATATGTGTTGTATTTGCATGTATTTTTTATCTATGATAGTCAGCTTACTATTTATTAATCATCTCAAAACTTTTTCTTTTATTTAGCTTCGATTTTTCACTGAGATTTTAGCTTTTGAGTTTTGAAAGAAAGTGGCCTTGAAACAATTTTTAACGTATAAATTAGCATTAAGATGTTTGAATTCGTTTTGATATCATATTCATGATAGTTTATTTAGTATATTTTTAAAAAAAATTAAGATTTAAACAGTATATAATATAAGCCTTCTTTCGGTACATTTCATTGTCTTATCAGTTCTTGTTGTCAATGATCTAAACTTCAAACTTTATCCCTAAGGTATGTATATAGGCAGTTTAGTTGTCAAAGTATAAGGGTGTCCCATAAGTTTCTTTCCTGTTTCTAATATGAGATGGATACAAGGTTACTCGTCGGTTCATTAATTTGCTGGCAGTTTGTTTGCTGTGGCAGCTTTTAAATGGTACTGTTGAGGGTTTCGTAGATTTTATTTTTTCAACTTGAGGAAGGAGGTCGTAGAAAATTAAGCTTTTTAATCCCACCAATTGGACAAAAGAACTTTTTTGTGGTGTAGTCTAGCTCTGGTAAGACGGAAACTGATGACATAGACGGCTAATAGATAAGTTTTCATGTTCAGATGAGAAGAGTCAGATAAGGCCATTCATAACGCGATGAGAAAGAAACTTTTGGGACACCCTAATAATTAACTGGATCATCATTTGCACAGTTCTCTGAAATATGAAATCAAATGACAGCTAGAAATCAAAAACAATGATCAATCATTGATTATTTCAGTTTACTAATTCTTATTTCAAGTACATCAAAAAGTACGTCAAATTAATATTTCCGATGTTTAAAAATGTCTCAATTATCTAAATCCAACTTTTAATTTACATGGTGCGGCAATAATATATACCTGTAAATTTAGTGGCAAAATTAATCAAAAGGCACGACAGTTAAAATTTTCGTAAAATAATCTTTTTCGTAGTAATAAAAACTTCATTTCATTTAAATTTAAAATCCTAAAATGATAAATTTCGATGTTTTTTTAAACTGTTATTTGCAAATGGTAGTGCCTGGGTAGTTTGAAATCCATAGTGTTAATAGATAACAATGCTTTTCAAAATTTGAATGAAATTATTACTGAAGTGTCATGTTTAAATGGCTTTTTTTAAACATTTGGAGGCTACAAACAAAAAAATATCAAATCATTGATCTAACGTTTTTGAAATGAGGGAAACAAAGGAAAAATTGTTCTTTAAATGAACTAAAGTAGTTTATCTTTTGAAAACAGTTTAATAGATTTCTTACCAACAGGTAGCATGAATGTAAAAATTAATGTAAAATTATCACTTAGAATTAACTGTTTGATTCAAGATATTGTCTATTTACGTTAAATACACTTATATCTAAAACTGCATTACCGTCTCGATAGTTGAAGGCAGTATTAAATTCCAAAAAGTAGTTCAAAATATCATTTATAAGACCTGAATGCATTTCGAATTTCTTAATGTTTAAAAATCAATTTCTGTTTCACACACAAATATTTATTTCAGAAGGAGTTGTTACTCATTCAAAAATAAAGTCAAAATCAAATTTACAATTTAACTCATTCATTTATCAAAGCGGATTCAAACAAATATGTTCTCTTTGATAGCTTTAAAAAATAACCAGAGAACAGAGCAAAATAACAAATCTACATATTTGAGTTTCAATGCTTCTTTAACAATGCATCTTTATTCTGAAGGAGTATATCATGTTACAGTATCATATAACATAAGGGGATAAAGAATATGAAATTCTTATAACATGTTTAAATAAAATGCAATGAGTTTAACATATCATTAATTCGAAAATAACTATGAATAATTATTTATTTCTACTGGTTAATAGGTTCATTTTCCGTTGCCTTCTTTTTAGATAGGAATACATACAACAATGTGACGTTTCAAAACAGAAGGTTTTATGCGAACTGGATTTCTACTGTTGAATAACGCTGAAATTAAGATAAAACAGAATGAATGAAAATAAAATCATACTCTTAGAATATATTAACAGTGAACCAAGATGGATAAATTTTTTAAATTATTGCCCCGAGATGAGGAAGATGTATAGTTTCAGTCTTATTCTAAACTTCCGAAGAATAAAATTTTTTTTTAGAGAATTAAGTTACAATATTGGATTCTAATATATTACTTTTGCTTTTGTGAAAAAAATCAAATATTTGATCTGAACTGACTACATCTTATATCTATCTACGAAAAAATTCCTATTTAATTGTAACTAAAATAAAATTTGAGACTGCAAGCTTCAATTATGTTTTGGAAATAAACATTACTAAAATTAACTAGGATTAGTTCTGAGCTTTCTGCCTCAAAAAGTATTCGGTAAGTCTCAACCAAATTAGATATGTATATTTTCCTTCGTATGCGGTTTTGGAGTTCAGAAATATGAATATAGATTAATAAAACATTAATTCATATTGTGTTTACTATGGGAAAATGGCAGTGTTCTGGTAGTAATTTGCATGCTAACGAACATTTTAGCAACTTTGTCATATTTGCCACTTTGACTTTCAGCGAATGGTCTGAACAGCATATCCGCTATGCTGTTGATTTTGCCCAGGGTGAAACAGATCTTGAGATTGAACTCATGGATTTGTAAAGACCATAGAACTGGTCGACCGGAAGTGGACACCAAAATTTTGAATCAACGTGGAGGCTGGTGACCTGATGTTACAATGATTTTGGCACCAACCATAAAATCATGACATTTCTGAGGAGCCCACACCACATCCTGGACTTCTCCCTCAGTTGTACTGAATTTTTTTCTGCCTGTGATCAGGAAACTGATCCTTCAGTACCAGAAAGGGAATAAAAATTTCTTCAAGGCGTTGAAAGCCTTTCGTTCTTCTTTCTTTCAACATCAAGAAGCTGTTATCTCGGTAAGATTATTTAGAGGTCTAGCAACATCAAAGAAATTTTATAGGATGTGCCTGTACCATCAACAGGTTTGTAAAAAAAACTGTACTAGTTTCACACTTTTGGGCTTAGGCATATTCTGGATTGCAGTTGATTTCTCAGGAAAACTTTTATGCCTACTGGTGTGTTTCAAATATTGAATTTTCGGTGGTGTAAAATTTCATTTTCTCAATTTGCTAGTAATTTGCACGTTTTCGATCATTTCGAGATATTTCTATTTTCTAAATGTTCCAATGTTTGAGGTAATAAAATTATATCATACCTGTAGGACCATATGTATCTATCATACATGTATGACATTTTTGCAGTCATTTTTAAGTTGATCAATCAATCTTTAAAACTAACTTATTCTTGCAGTTAAACCAGTAACTGCCGAAAACATTGGGGAATCCCGATTTGCCCCTGTTTGAAACAGTGACATTTTTTTGGTGATATCCTATTTTTAAACTAACGGAGTTAATGTACTGCATGTGCTTGGCAGCATATAGAAACTCGTCTATCCTTGATAAAAGTTATGCCTCATGCTATCATTAGAATTCAAGTATTAGTTGTCAGAGCTAAAGCAACAACTTTCATTAAGCTTGGGGAACAAATATAAAAGAATAGAGCACTGCACTTGATAAAATTTGAAGGACTTTTTTTTTCATTTCGAGTGCATTTAATCTTAGCATTCAGAATTAATCTTCGATTTAGTGACACTCTTCAGAGAGAAAAAATTACATGTGATTGATTTTATGAATCAAATGGTGTTAAGAAAGGTGAGTTCTTATTCTGGGCATTTATTTATGCTAATTTAAGACATCATTCAGAGTGGTTTACTTCTGATTGGTAAGCATACTGCCTTAATATTCTCACAAATACTCAGTATATACTTCTGAGACATATTCCATGATGGTGTCAGAGGTATGTGATTATTTCTTTCTTTTCAAAATGATACTTTCTGTAGAGGTTATTAGAAAAATGCATTTTTGACTTTTAACGTCCAAAACCAGTTCTACAATCAGAAGAAAATGAAGAACTATTATCTTTCGTTGCAGGCTAAATATGAATTCAGATTGTATAAAACTGTTTTTTTCCGAGCATTTACCTTAATGACGAGGATTTCAGAACAAGAAGATCGCCTATTAGTATACAGTTTCATTAATTAGATTGTTATTATTATTATCGATAGATTGATAGGTAAATTTTGCATCTTGTTTCTGAAAACTTTTTTATAACTTTTCTCCAACATTGGAGTGTGTAACTGACGAATTAACAGAAGCGATTCCATTAATACTGCTTATTTTAAAATGCAGAAAAATAATTTATTTAAAAGATTATTCAAGCAGTTATGCAACAATGTTATGTCCCTTATAGAGTTCCCAAGCAGATATGTCCCTTATAGAGTTCCCAAGCAGATATGTCCCTTATCGAAAAACATATCCCAAATGTGTTTAAGGTTTGTTTGTCCTAAATGTTTTGCCTCTTATGGTATGACATATTGGGTTAGAGACGTCAGAAGCGCCATAACAATAATAAGTCAGAGAAGGTCTTTCAATTTGTGAATGTTTTTTTTTTCAATGGGATCTGTTATCATTAATAGAATCCCGCCTACTTTGACTAGGGACTACGGCCCTCAGACAGAAACTGTGATATTAATATGAAATTAAACTAAGAAACCGAAACTAGGAGAAATAATTTTGTTTCATGACTGCCCACAAGTTTACAGAAACGTAATCATGACTTTAATTTTTATATTTCAATCAAATAATATGTAGCAATATTTATAAAAGGGAATAAAATAAATATATTCATATGTCAAATGCTATAAATCATGCTAATAAAACACCTTTAGTAGAATTCACTTAATTGAAAATTTTAACCCTTTTTTATTTAGAAACAGTAAAAAAGCACAGCTGACAATTATTAGGTTGTTCGGAAAGTAATTTCGTTTTTTCCTGACAAAGGATTTAATTGCATTTTTCGCACCCAATTTCATACTTAAACCGCAAAATCATTTTATGTTTTAAGAGCTGATATAGCAAGGCTTGAGTGTGAAAAAGTGCAGCTGATTCTTCGCAGTAGTTTTTGGATGGTGCCCTTTTAAATATGGAGAGCAATAAACAGCATTTTCGTCATTTTTTTCTTTTTTGCTATAAAAGGTAAAAATGCTGTTCAAGCCAGAAATAAATTAGCCAATATGTGTGGAGAAGATGTGTTAACAGTACATCAGTACCAGAACTGATTTGCAAAATTTTTCCTTCAAATAAGGAGGCCAAAAACCACCTCGATCAGTTTTTTTTTACAGCAAAGACCAAAACCTTTATGAGCGTGTAATCATGTTACTACCAAAAATATGGCAAAAGGTATTAGACCAGAATGGCAATTTTATAATTTAATAAATAATTTATTCATTAAACGAAAATTTCTTTTCATTTTGACAAAAAAATACGAAATGACTTTTCGAACAACCCAATATTTTGTGTGATGTAATTTATTTTCATAAATAGAAAAATAATCTCCTTCTGAAAATTTATATGCATTTACAATCCAGCAGCAAAATAGTCAAATCATCAGAATATATTTATAAGATCATATTCCTATGAAAACAGCAAAAGGAAAAGCCAAAACTACTGTCCCGATTCATATATTTTAAAAATGGAAACGTTTGCCGATGCTTTAGAAATTTAAAGCTGACCACTTTTCACTCAATTAAATTGCTAAACATGAAAGTAGAATATTTGTAATTTAATTTACGTTCTAAGTTTAAATTCCCTTACTATGTAATTACAAACAAAATATAAATTTGACATAAAATAGGAATTTAGAAATGTTTCATTTTCCATACATCAAAATAAAAACTTATTTAGTACCAAAAGAATAAACATATTGAAATAAAAACAATTATTTAATATGCCTCCTAAGGTTAGAAGCCAATGTCAAATAGAATTTTTATATAAAACTTGGGATAAATCTTTGTTTGAAATGGTATTTTACTATAAAAACTCAGGGCAATATTTACACATTTTTAGAAATTGGTTGGTTTAAATTCGTATCTAAACTACACATATCCTTATCTATTAATTCTCGACTGATACAAAATGTAGCAGGAACGTTGTACTCCAGGATGAGTACAACGGCCATATAGTAAGTATTAGATATCGTATTATTCGTCTGATAAAATAATTCGACAAATCGCGTGTAATAATTCATAGCTGCAATTATTTCGAAGTTAGACGCTAAGTTGTGATTTACAAGCATCTGCTCATAATTTTGATAGTTTTTAATATAAAAAATTTATGTTGACAGTTTTGAAAAAAAAAAAAACACGAAATAATGTTTTTGCTTTATTTATTTCTATGGTTTAGAAATGCTTAAATGCACTTGGAGAAAAGATGAAAGACTTAAATGAAACTAACTAAATAAAAGTAAGGAGAAGAGAGATTTAATGGTAGCTTTATGTAAAAATGATTAGCGTACTCGATTTTTAAAAGCTGCGTATTTCTTAGGTCTTTATATATTTATACGTTTTTTTGAAAAAACTAAACCTCATTTTTCTAGAACTTTTGGTCATTTTTATGGTCATTTATTTTGATGTCTATCGCATTACTGAGAGTGTACTGGATTAAAATAAATAGTAACAATAAAAAATAACCATTATGGCTTTAATCCAATTGGGGCTTTTTTATTAATCGATTAATCAATAAAAAAATATCCTCAAAGATATTATGTTAGTCTGTTGAGTATGTTCGCCAATAACATACGGTTAAGCTGAAAAATTGCCTATTGTTCGCAATTAATATACAAATGCTAAAGATTATTTTTTTAAAAACAGATGATAAATTTCCTTGTACTTCGATAAGTAGTTATAATTAAAATATTTAAATGCGCAGCAGATAACATCTTAGAAACAATAATAATTAAGAAAAACGTATGATTTTCCCCCTTCAATATAAATGAAACTCAAGCAGAAATTTAAACTTTCTGTTATCAAATGTTATTGCTTGCAATTAATTGATAGAATACTTGTAAACGGAAACTAATTTTTTTCGTATAAGTTTAAAATGCATATATTAGGTTTTAGTTCTTGCCGATTTATAAAGCCTTTGGCACTCTTTAGAAATTTTGAAGCTTTCATATAATATAAACTTTGTTAAAAGCCTTTTTTTATAATTTTTGTACTTTTATATTATTTATTTTGCAATCACTGCTAAATTTTTTATAGCAATATAAGAATAAACTATGCTTGTGTCAATATGTAATATTTCATTTTTTATCGTATACGGCGTATAGAGAAGGTATTGTCAAAAACTTCAAACTGGAGATTTTGATTAAACTCTTCGTTTTGGACTTCCCTGTGTCGGAAAAACATATTTTTGGCATTATGGCTGTCTCTCAATCAGTTTGTCTGTGACAAAGGTAACTCAAAAAGATATGCGATAGAAAATGAACTTTTATGCGCGAGTTTTTCAAATTTGAGGATTTTTGTCAAATGGTGAGCAAAATCGATTCAATGGAAGTCTGTTTGAGAACAAATGGACTCAATAATTACAACTATATAATAAAAGAGCTATGTAAATAAAATTTGGAACATAGATTTCGTATAAAAAACAGAGTAAAATAGAGAATCGTATCAAGTTTTGAACCAAATGCTGCCAGCCTTGTTACCATATTTCGGTTCTGCTTTTTGTTGATTGGGAAAATGATACTATTTAGTCTCCCTGAATTTTACATTTGGCGCTTCACCCCTCTCTGCATTATCATAAATTTCGTTATTTAGAACTTTGTTTTATGCAGAAGTTAACTCATATTCTTCATAAGACTCCTAAACTTTGATAATAATGTTTCATAATTATTATTTTAAAGAAGAAAGATCGTAGCTAATCAGATGAGGCATTTTGTTCAATAAAGGAAAAACTGCAATGAAATAATGCCAGATCAGGCGTCATCCTCGTCTGACAGCAGGACAAAATTATGAAATCCTTCCCAAAACAGCCCTAGTGTTGCTTTAAAAAGCGACGTTAATCTAACTAAAAATTTTTTTAAAAATGGTGCTACCAAAATTCACTTCTCGCTTGATCTTTACTGCAACTTTTCAGCTACAGGGGGCGTTATTTCAGCTGTCTTGTCAGTTAATTACTACTAATATTGCTAGAGTGACTGCCAGTTTCCTTTTTGGTTCTAACGTGAGTAAGGCCAGCCTGTAAACGATTAAGCCAATAGCTTCTAATAAGTTTTTGTGCTGGAGTGCTTCAAAAAATGGACTCGAACTTTTACAAAATAAAATCAAATATAGTTTTATTTTTTATCCGTAAATTTAAGATTTTTTCTCCGTCTTTAAAATTGCTATAATTAATTTAATTTTTCTTCCTTTCTTTTTTTATTTTATTATTCTTACTTTGAAATTTCAGCTTCAAAAAAGAACAGAGCGAAAAAAAGTCAGCCGTTCGGTCATTTCTCACAAAACCTCCGCTAGATAGACATTTTCCCTTCATTCTTGCCACAGTTCGCAACTGCTATTAAAATTCTAAATATTAAACGATATTAAAAGTCATGGGATGACTGTTAATATCGTGTCGGTCCTCCTTTTGCCCGGCGAAGTGCAACAACTCGACGTGTCATGGAGTCCACAAGTCGTTGGAAGTCCTCTGCAGGAATATTGAGCCATGCTGTCTGTATAAATGTCCATAATTGTGAAAGTGTGGATGGTGCAGGAGTTTGGGCACGAACGGACCTTTCGATGATGTCCCATAAATGCTCGATGGGATTCATATCGGGTGATCTAGGTGGCCAGATCATGAGCTGGAATTTTCCGGAATGTTCTTCAAACCAATCGCGAACAGTTCTGGCTCGGTGACATGGCGCATTGTCATCCATAAAAATCCCATCGTTGTGTGGGTACGTGAAGTCCATGAATGGCTGCAAGTGATCTGCAAGAAGCTGAACATAACCATTTCCAGTCAATGATCGGTTCAGTTGCACCAGAGTACCGAGTCCATGCCATGTAAAAACAACCCACACCATTATGCAGCCACCACCAGCTTGAACAGTGCCTTGCTGACAGTTTGGGTCCATGGCTTCGTGGGGTTTGCGCCACTCTCGAACTCTACCATCAGCTCGTAACAACTGAAATCGTGACTCATCTGACCACGCCACGGTTTTCCACTGGTCTAGGGACCAGTCGATATGCTCACGAGCCCAGGAGAGTCGCTGCAGGCGATGTCGTGCTGTCAGTAAAGGCACTCGAGTCGGTCTTCTGCTGTCATAGCCCAAGGAAGACAAATTTCGCCCCACACTCCTATCGGACACGTCCCTTGTACGTCCCACATTGATTCCTGCAGTTATTTGACGAAGTTTTGAGTATCTATTAACATTGACCATTCTACACAGACGTCGGCGGTCTCGGTCGTTAAGTGCAGGTGGTCGCCCACTGCGCTGTCCATGATGGGATGTGATGCCTGAAATTTCATACTCTCGGCACACTCTTGATACTGTGGATGTCGGAATGTTGAATTCACAAACGATATCCGCAATGGAATGACCCATTTGTCTAGCTCCAACTAACATTCCACGTTCAAAGTCTGTTAATTCTCGTCGTGCCGCCATGAATCACGAAAAACCTGTTCACATGAATAACTTGAACACAAATGAAAGCTCTGGAAAACGAACTGCGCATTTATACTTTTTCGCTGCGATACTACTGCCATCTGTATATTTGCATATTGCTATCTCATGACTTTTGTCACTTCAGTGTATATATATATATATCTGACACACACATACATCCTAGTGAGGGGAGGACCATCTGACATGTAAGCTGATTCTTTCTTCGTCTATAAGCTGTGAAACTGACTTATCCTCCACTGGCGTAATTTAAAGATGCTTTCTGTTTAAGACATTTGTAACATGTTCGGGATCTCTACATTTTAATTAGACAAATATTTGAAGCGTTACCAATTTCTTGACAAATAATTAGGAAAAGAAAGTAATATCGTTTCATGCAGAAAGTGATTTCAAACTTTAAAAAAATTCTCACATCTGTTTGCAGTGCCCTCTATGATAAAATTGTTTGTAAATCATTATTATTCCTATACACCTTGGCTAAATTGAGCTTTTATAATTTTACGTCGACAGTTCGTCGTCTCTTTCTCCCTAAATGTTCTTTCAATATGTTGTTAATATTAATGTGCAGCTTGACTAATTTGAGAGTTTATAATTTTACGTTGACACTTCATCGTTTCTTTCTCTCAAAAATTTCTTTGAATATATTGTTAAACAATGTCTGCGTATGGCGCACTTATTTTGTTTATTTTAAGGCCATCATTACAAATTTTAATTTCTTTAAGATAAACTTTCGTGTTTTTTTCAATAGTTAAACCATAAGATTCCTTATTGTACGTATTAATAATATTTTATGATTAAAAAGTTAATAATTAATTAAAATAAAATGTATATTTTTTAATTTGCTAATAAACGTGCTGTTTACAAATGTTATTAATTGCCTTTATTTTATATTCTTATTGAAAATTGGCTAGAATCCTTTGATGTTATAAGTATAAAACGTTATTTTCAAAAGTTACACACACCTCCTAATATCAACATGGAGTGAGTTGTTGCTTATTTCCCTTAGATTGAACTTCAATTCAAAACAAGTCTAAGAAATCAGGGAAAGAGGGGTGCAGTAGCTTCTGAAGGTAAGGAACTCTTGTCACCCAGAAAACGTGGAAGGTGCGCGCTACCCCTAGAGCAAGAAGCTGACTTACATAGTCTTTTTAAACATGTATAAGTTAAATTAATGATAAAGTCTAATTAGCATTAAAGTCAAATTTTTATGCTTTCAAAGACTAGCTTTCTTTTTTTTGAAAAGCTGCATTTAAAAATATCTGAATAAAGTGTTGGCTGGAAGTAATGATGATCATAACAAGAAATATTAAAGAAGCAATTAGAAATGTTTCATTATTTAGATTCCTCCTTTTGATTAGAACTAAGTTAAATCAACTTTTTTCATCATAAAAAATGCAAGGTTGAAGTTGGATCATCAGGAATAACATATTTTATGCTAGAAGAATTTTTCTAACTAGGCCATGGAATGTCATATGCCTCCCCTCCCCTCAAAAGAGTTAAGTATTCTGTCAAGTCTTTCAGCAATTTATTTCACCGTTTGTAATTATGTTACATTGGGAACAAAAATTGGTTCATTATCTAATTTTCATAAAATGTCTAAGAAATACTGTTCTTTTCAGTATCCTGAGGCGACCATTTTTCGATGACTTTATCTTATTAAGGGGAAAGACGATGAAAAATGAGCATCATTGTCAATTTTTAACATTGATTTTAGACCTATTGTATACTTTTTTATACCTTTTATTTTACGTGTATATGAATATCATGTCGTTTCGGGCCGTATTATTTTAATTAAATCTGCAAGAAATCCGAGTTTATTTTATTGTTAAATGTAAACATCCCCTACTTTCATTTTTCATCCCATCTCTATTTTGGCGAATTAAATTCATTCTAACGCATGAGCAAAAGGGCAAAGGTTTTTAGAATCTTTTGTCAAATAATTTGTATATGTGCCAGTGATAGTAACAAAAATATTCTCCGATTGCCAATTCTCAAATCTAACACTACACTAGAGTATTTTGTTGGGCCTAATCCTTTTTGAAAGGTGAAAATTAAAGCTGCCCACCCCATTATATTAATAACATTTTACTACAATCTATTCTTTTATCTGAAGAAAATAATATAAATTCGTCGTCAGTTCATGTGTTAATAATGGTTCTGATGATGATGTTCAGCATTGTTGCGGAAAGGGAGTGCAGTAGCTTCTGAGAGTAAAAATCCCAGAATATGAAGATGACACTCACACACTCGCTTGCACAACGTCTTCTTACTAGGAGGCTCTTTCACACACGTACAGATAGAATACAGGAAGAAGAACAACCACTCCCGAACCAGGACTCGAAGCCATGACGCCCTGATCACTGGAAGACGCGTTATTCCAAGGCCAGGACGCCAGCAAAAATTTTTATGTTCCCAATTAAGAAAGCAGATAAAAAATACATTAAGTTTAGCAGAAAATATCTCTGATCCAACCCCTAACCCCTCTTCCCCCCTTAGAATAATTCTTAAAAGGAATGGAATATGGAATTTTCCTTGAATACCTTCAGGAACCACATATACTGTAGACTATAGAAAATGTCTTAGGGAAATGCTAAAATTTCAAAACTAGAAGAGATTGGTAAACTGAAAGAGATATTCGGAAATTCCCCCCCCCCAAAATACTGTATTTTATTCATAAAAAAATGGAAAGCTAACAATGTACTTTTACATAATTTCTGAAGTTGCAAAATTAGAAATATCTCTGTGTTAGTAGGTCCGCTCAAAGTCAATTCAGGTATGTCACATTATTTACAAATACAGCTGCACTTTTTCTTGTTAAATGCTTTTATCATCCTGTTCTGTTAAATATATATTATTTACTACTGTATGCATTCACTTTAAAATACTATCTAGAGGTAAGTTGTAGGGAATCCATTAAAAAACACTACAATAAATTTATCTAAATGATAGCATTTGATGGAACCACAGAGCATCTAATACTCAAATTCTTATATTGCCCTCTTTTAGCCACCAAATATCTGAGGAGGATGTAACATTTTAATCTAACCATTCCCGATTTCTAGATAAGTAAGCTAATTTTTAATGTGTAAATTTGTTTTGAATGCATAGAGTCTTGAAAGATTTTTTTGAAGCAGATATTTATTTAAAAAATCCTTTTCTTGAAATACACATAAAAGACAATTTTATCTTCTGAAAAGGCTTGAATTAAAAATTATTTTCAAGCAAATCGAAATTAATTTTAAATGGTACTAAGGCATTTTTTTAAAATAAGAAATATTCAAATATCTATTAAAATAGCTTTTGTGATAAGATGTCTAGAATATGTTTATTAAAAAAGGCGGGACAGAAACTGACCCGCCCCTTCAAATCCCTTTATGTAGAATTGAAGACATATTTCGTATATTTTATATGCACGAACTTATAAACTTACGTTACTGTCACCCTGGAAAAAAACCGTTACTTATTGTGGTAGAATCAAATACGAATAATAATTCTGAAGTTTTCATTTCTTTTTGACGCAATAACAATAATGTGGTACCCTTCATATAAAATTCTCTTTTTCAGATACATTGTTATTATTCACCCGATTGGTGCTCGATCCATGTGTACAAAAAGAAGATGCAGGAGACTCCTTATGACAGTTTGGGGAACTGCTTTCGTTCTAGCTGTTCCAATAATTTTTGCGAAGGTAAGTTTCAAAATATTTCACTTGAGAAGATCATATGTTATTTGCATTCTGACAATTATGAAATGAATATCGGATAATTCATGTTTGATGCTAAAGTCAATAAAGTTAGCTTGTTTGAAGACAGAAAATTTATATTTAAAATGCTAATATGAATGATTGCATGATTGTAAATTTAATTATGAAATGTAAATTATTTTTGTCTTGTGTTTTTAAGATATTTTGACGAATCTCTCAAGTTTAAGACCTTCCTGAGTTCTAAAAATTGATTTTTGGAATTATAAATCTCTTTCTGTGACCCCGATAGTTCAAAATGATGGGAAAATAAAAAAAAATAACTTTTAAAAATGAAGTCGTTTCAATAAACAAACAGATAAATCCTTGAGCAAAATAAATATTGTGCAAGTAAGAGTGCAGACAAAACAGAAATTTTATAAATAATTAAAATGCATTTTAAATAAAAAGAAAAACTATAAGTATTTATTATTAATGAAATGTTTAAAAAACACGTTAATATTCTTTTCTGAATGTAACTCAAAATGATAAATGATTATCAGAATTTTTGAATCTGTACCTTATAACTTAAATATTTGCTTGTTTAAGAAACAGTGAATTCAAAAAGTGATATTAAAGTATTTTTTTATTAAAAAGAAGAAAATAATAACAATGAACTGAAAATTCCTTAAAATTGTTTAATATTTTATGAATAAAATTGTAATATTTAGAAACAAGTTTCTTAATTGTCAAGAAATCGTTCTTATAATTTAATAATTACGATGGAAATCAAATCCCAATTTTGTTAATTTAACTTGGTAAAGGAATTAGTCTCATTATCGTGCTCTATCTCATAATTTCAAAATGTTAGCATGTTTTTTTTAAAAAATAATTTCACGTTCCTATCTTATTTACCTCACATATCTACGGTGGACTATTCTGAATTCGAGACACCCTTTTGTATGATAGCATCATATCCCCCTTTTTCAAATAGTGCCATAGGAAAGCCTAGCCTTTTTAGCTTACATAAAGCACCTTTTTAAAGCAGTTTTTCTTATGACAAAAATTCTAAGATGATTTAAGTTATAATTATATGTCCCGTCTTTAAAAAGAATTTTTATTATTTTAAAGTAGTTAATCAAAAGAAAACTTTGTTTATGTTCATTTTTAAACATGATCACCAAAGAAATTTTACTGAATTTGAATCATCAAGAGACACGTTGTAAAGAAATTATGTCATGTCCCAATTCGGATCCAATCCATCCAAATCTAAGGGAAATCGAAATAGTGCAGAGTGAAATTTTATTATTTCATAATTATCTTACTATTGAAGACAGAAAGAATATAAAAATCAGACATATCAAATTAAACTCGTCATTGCGAACAATTTTTGCAATTTTAGTTTCTTACTTTCTCCTGTAAGAAGCACAGAGCAGTTACTGTAATCGTCAAAAAATTTCGAAGTCGAGATTTTCGCGAATCTCAAGCTCAGATTTACTGAGTTTGAAAAACACATTTTGGACACTACTTCTTTCTGTTTATTTATCTGCAAATGTGATAACTCGAAAACGCTTTTGAGATGAATGGAAGAAATTTAGTATATGGTCTTTATTAAGTGCTTGTAGACTTCAATCAGATTTTGAATAAAAAACTTTGAAATGAAATCTATTTGTGTAACTGTTCGTGTAGAAATGAACTCGATAAGCAAAAGATCTATACAGATTAATTTTGATATACAGGTTCAGTATCTGAAATGGGGTTGTTTATCAAATTTGGAACTAAATCTGCTGAAGGCTTGGCCGTTTGTTGGCCTGTACTCTCGTATGCATGTAAATCCAATGACTTAAATCAGTGGGATTCGGTATGGGATTTGACTACAGTTATGTAACCCCGTGTCAAATTTTAGTTTCAATCGGTTTTAAAAAGAACGTTCAAACATATATCTGCCCGATAGACACACACAAAAATACAAGATTCACAACGAATATCAGTATTTTTTAACTATAATTTGCCAGTGCAATGCAAGGTGTTCTCGATATTACACAAAACCAACAATTTGCTGCTGGAGGAAGGGGGAGATAAAAAATTTATTAAACAATATATGAGAAACTTTTTCGTGGCCTATTCACACCGGCTAATCGCTGGCATTGATGGAAGATCGAAATTCGCTTCACTAGAAATCTCATCTATTTTCTTTCATTCTCGCAGTGAAATTTTCCTTTTTGGCTGCGGTGACCTGGTGGTCAGGTTTCTGCTTTGGAACCGGAAGATTTCCAATTCATGAACCGATTCCACCGTAGAACCGTCTTGTAAGTGGATCTGGTGCACATTAAATCTGTCCGGGCTGAACGCCCTCCTTCTGGTGTAGTGTGGACAGGGAGGTGCAAGGTGTCGATCCTCGTCATCTGACAGTGGTTCAAAATTAAGAGGTCTATCCTATAATAGCCCTAGTGTTGCTTTAAAACGGGACGTTAATGTAACTAAACTAAACTAAAGTTTTACATTCGACAAAAACAGTTTCGGTTTCTTGTTTGCGTTTTGGCAATTTTCAACGAGATAAGCAATTCAAATGGAATGAAGCAGTCCCTGAAATAACCAACGTATCAAAAAAAAAAAAAAACAAAAAAAAAAAAAAGTGAAAAATAACACAATTTTAAAATTCGCCGAGTTAAATTTTTTTTTTTTTTCCTTTTTTCCATTTATGTTATTTTTTTCGTCTTCGAGGGCATTTGATATATACAGAATAGTTATAATTAAACTTACCCTCTAAACAGCATCTTACAACGCAAACAGGTGAACTTATTGAAACGACTCTACATCTTTCTGGACACGATTAAGAACTCTTCCTCTAGTGAAATTTAGCCCTAGTCTGTTCTTGTTTCCGTAAACTGAAATGAGCGTGTGTGTTTTTCTCAAAAACCGTACTACTATTTTTTTCCCTACCTTTGCTTAGTATGCTTCGGTGACAAGGTGATCAGAAACTAGTCAATAAATGTTAAAATGGTTTCTTTATTCCGCTTTGATAGTTTATTGTGCTAAATTTAAGACTGAAACTACCGCGAATGGTCAAATGACCATTTCCCAACGGCATTTTCAATGTAAAATACCGGTATGTTTAGTATTAATATTTTCTCCAGGAAAGGCGCTCTCTGGTGGATATTGTGAAATGAAATTTTTTTTTCGAAATTTCGTTAGCGCATTTCGTGTATAGTCTATATACCAAATTTCGTTTCAATATGCTCACCCGTTTTTGTTGCATGATGCTGTTTATAGAAGCAGTTAAATTATAAACACCCTGCAGGATAAGTTTTTTTCTTTGTATTAAAATTACTTTTTGAGAACAAATATTAAAATCTATGGAGGAAAAATTAATGTAAATTAGAATTTACTTCAAATATCAATATTTTCTGTTACTTTGTGCATTAAGTGAACCAGCAGTTCAATTACTTGAATTTTCCCCATTCTGCTCTGTCCTGTTTTATTTTATATTTATTCTGTAAATTCATTTTTTTACTGATTGGAAAATGTACATGCATACTTTTTTTTACAGGACACCATAAAAATAACTTTGACAAATTACTCAGAGAGTGTGACTGTATATTCTTGCAAAGACAGGAGTGATCGGATTGGGGTCATAATCGCCGTCTACAGATGTATCACTTTATTCTTTCTGCCAAATGCGAAAATGTTTTTCTGTTACTACAGGGTAATTCAACGGCTCTGGAGGAGCACCAGAACTGTGGACGATTTGACCGCTTCCAGGTAAAATTAATTCCTTGGAAATTAATTTATATATATATATATATATATATATATATATATATATATA
>JAPMOQ010013963.1:3510521-3527554 GCA_026543055.1 Argiope trifasciata
ATATATGTGTATGTGTGTGTGTGTGTGTATGTGTGTAAGAACCAATAATTTTGCTTTCCCGAGCTAATGATATCATTTTAAGAAAAAATGATTTACAGTAATCTGTATTAGATGGTATCGGATGGCCCTTCAGAGATTTCAGAGCTTGGCGACCATTTTCGACGAATTTGGCTACTCTAGCGGCAAAATGGATACTTCCCGAAACTTCGAGAATTCGCCCGATCCGTTTATTAGGAACTAAAATACGTCCAAAATGTTCCTGATTCGTACAGGAACACTTAACAGCTTTTAGCCCCGCCTCCCAGCAGCTATAAAACGCCGACAAATCGTTAGACCTGAAATGAGAGGTTTTGAATTGGTCGTTGATAGGAGTCCTGAATGGAGTAGTCACCGGGAGAATACCGAAGCAACGTAGAAGTGCTGAATTTTTGTGTGCCGTATTCTGTTGATGTCTGTGTCGTGTGTTGCAGCCCATGTTGTAGTTGTCGTGAACGGATCAGTCCCGAACTGAGAAATAGTCGCGAATCGAAATAGTGAGTCAGCAGCGAAAGTGAGAAGAGACAGCGAAAGTTTCAGCCGCGTGGAAAGACCTACATGAGATCTACGTAGACAGAATACATCAAAGATTCCGTCTCCTGCGGAATCCTATGTGACCGCTTTGTGTGCTGTGGACGTCGTCACTACGGAATTTCTACGTGTGGGCTACTGTTGTTATTGTGGTCTAATAACTGTTTTAGAGTGCTCTTTTTTGTTCGTCTTCATTGTATAAAATTGTCCGTAAATATTTGTCATCTTTGTGCTGTCCTGTCTTCGTGCTTCGTCGGTGTTGAGTCTTATATATATATATATATATATATATATATATATATATATCAATTGAAGTGACAAAAGTCATGGGAAAGCAATATGCAAATATACAGATGGCAGTAGTATCGCAGCGAAAAAGTATAAATGCGCAGTTCGTTTTCCAGTGCTTTCATTTGTGTTCAAGTTATTCATGTGAACAGGTTTTTCGTGATTTATGGTGGCACGACGAGAATTAACAGACTTTGAACGTGGAATGTTAGTTGGAGCTAGGCACATGGGTCATTCCATTGCCGATATCGTTTGTGAATTCAACATTCCGACATCCACAGTATCAAGAGTGTGCCGAGAGTATGAAATTTCAGGCATCCCATCCCATCATGGACAGCGCAGTGGGCGACCACCTGCACTTAACGACCGAGACCGCCGACGTCTGTGTAGAATGGTCAATGTTAATAGATACTCAACACTTCGTCAAATAACTGCAGGAATCAATGTGGGACGTACGAGGGACGTGTCCAATAGGACTGTGGGGTGAAATTTGTCTTCCTTGGGCTATGACAGCAGAAGACCGACTCGAGTGCCTTTACTGACAGCACGACATCACCTATAGCGACTCTCCTGGGCTCGTGAGCATATCGACTGGTCCCTAGACCAGTGGAAAACCGTGGCGTGGTCAGATGAGTCACGATTTCAGTTGTTACGAGCTGATGGTAGAGTTCGAGTGTGGCGCAAACCCCACGAAGCCATGGACCCAAACTGTCAGCAAGGCACTGTTCAAGCTCGTGGTGGCTGCATAATGGTGTGGGCTGTTTTTACATGGCATGGACTCGGTAATCTGGTGCAACTGAACCGATCATTGACTGGAAATGGTTATGTTCAGCTTCTTGCAGATCACTTGCAGCCATTCATGGACTTCACGTACCCACACAATGATGGGATTTTTATGGATGACAATGCGCCATGTCACCGGGCTAGAACTGTTCGCGATTGGTTTGAAGAACATTCCGGACAATTCCAGCGCATGATCTGGCCACCTAGATCGCCCGATATGAATCCCATCGAGCATTTATGGGACATCATCGAAAGGTCCGTTCGTGCCCAAACTCCTGCACCATCCACACTTTCACAATTATGGACATTTATACAGACAGCATAGCTCAATATTCCTGCAGAGGACTTCCAACGACTTGTGGAATCCATGACACGTCGAGTTGTTGCACTTCGCCGGGCAAAAGGAGGACCGACACGATATTAACAGTCATCCCATGACTTTTGTCACTTCAGTGTATATATATATATATATATATATATATATATATATAATGTGATATCATAACAAAATTATTAAAACATCAATTTGGCAAGCAATATATCTTTACAGAAAATTCGAGTTTAAATAATGAAGATAAATAGTCGAAATAGTGCTTAAACTGAAATGTAAATACTAACAGTGGCATAGAACAAATTCATGGACACCTTTAAAATCTGAAATTCTTTCAAAATATTAAAAAAGATTTTTTTGTTGTGAAACAGCAGCTTTTTCATTCTTCTTTTAATTCCTATTCTAAACTGAACAAGAATTCTATCAGAATGCGCTTACACGATTTAAACAATCATTCGAGTCATGATATGAAAAAAACGCTGTTGGTGTTTCCAAATCTTGTAATAAAATAATACGTTTTTCCAAACCGCTGTATTGAGAACTAATTCAGAATATGTTTAGAAATGAATATAATCTGAAACAGGCAAATATTTTAGAACTGATTATGAAACCTAACAAAAATGTCAGATAATTTCTTTATTTTAATATTTTTTAATAAATTCTATACAAGTTTTTTCTTATTTTAGTGATTTAGCACAATCTCAGGATAGTATCCAGGATCGAAGACGATGTGAACAAAATGCTAGCTTCTTGAAGGCCTCACGAAAACAGGTATATATTTAAAACTTTTGAACTTTGGCCTCCAAATTCATCCAAAACTGTGTGCATTGGGATTTTGTAAATTTTATAACGTATTTCAACGAATCAAGAATTTTTGGAGAGTACTAGCATAATTTTGAAATTAGTTAAAGATAGGAATAAAAATATTGGATCCCTGTGGTTGTAAAACCTATCTAGCTGTAGCGAAAGTCGCTGTGGTCTAGATGTAAGGTAACAGAGAGTAACGGGTACGAAGTCCGATTCTTCTAAGGATCCCACGTGCGCGTGTGAGCTAGGTGTCCACAAAATTCGACATCATGAGGAAAACGTTCTCTTTTTCGTGTGGCTCGTAAATTTGGAGAATTGTAGTCAGCTTCACAGCCTTGTGTTCCGTGGAAGGCTCTAAATTATGAGATCCGTCAAAAAAAAGCGATCGCGCTGCTCCCAAATGGGTTGTAACGAATATATTATTCTGACAAAATAATTATAAATTGTTGTTTGTATAAATGTTGTCATTATCATGGCTTTTATGTCTATTTAGTTAAAGGTATGTTAAAATGCTAAACTACAGAGTGGCCATAAAATAATTTTCCCTGTTTGGCGGCATGTACAACTAAAACGACTGAATGAAATGAAATCACATTTTATGCACAAAATATGGAAGGAATAAGGAAATGAATTCCGCATAATTTTCTTTACCAAACGTTCCCGATAGGGGAAATACTGGAGTTGTGGGAGTGCGGTTACGAATGAATTCATGAAACTCACAGAAAATATTTTATTTATCACTACTCAGATCTCCTGGACGCCATGAAACATTTTTAATATTCTGACCTTTCCTGTGTACAACAAACTGCATATGGTGTCCGACTTGTCCCACTGTTGGGTGTGAGCTGTCAGTTTCGATGTTCATGACAGCCTGTCGTATGTTCTATTTCAAGACATGTAAGTTTGCTTAAGGGCAGGAACTATTTTGTGTAGAACAGTTTTGTCAGTAAAACATGCTGAGATAAGGTAGGGTCTATATTAAGCACAAATCAAGAGTCAATCGCGAACAACAGTCAAATTATTGTTGAAGAACGAATTGATAGCAGGTCGTTTGTTCTTCTCTTTTTATGAGAAAGGCATGGTGCTGTTGTCATGCACGCACTAAGAGTTTTGGGTAACCCACATCGATATGTAAATTTCAACGTTCGTACGTGACAGTAGCACCAATATTTCTCTTATCGGCAACTTTTAGTGCTATTTTTTTCCTGCGGATTCATTTTCTCATGTTTTTCACAGTCTGTATATGATATGTGTTTTCATTTCGTTGATTCGCTGTAGTTGTAGATGCCACCTAACAGGGAAAGTTATTTTATGGCCACCCTGCAGTTTCGATAAATGTAGTCAACTGAAAAATTCAAACAGTAATAATTTAATTTCTTAAGACATATCAGATTGTCACACATGCAAAGTTCTAGCTCTCTATTCAATCTATGTTCAGTCACATGGCTTTAAATATTGCTGGTGAATATGTATCATCCGGTTTTTCACTGACAGTTAGTTTACGAAATAAAATGGAAACTAAGTTGTACGCTGAAGACTTTTGAAAAATAAATCTGAATTTAAATCGAAGTTCAAAGAGTACAAACTAAAATTTACCCTGAAAATTAAATCACACTTGATCTTCCCTGAAGAAGTGCAGTAGAAGGATACCGAAAGAATACAATCTTTGTAATAATTAAAAAACTAACGTAAAATATTTCAGATTGGATACGTATTGAAAGGACAAAAATTGTAAGGATAACCTGCCTTAACGTGATTATTCTTGATAGTCTGCATTCAACTCAAATATTCAGATTCATCGTACACGATTTATAATGATTTTATATCAATATGACTATCATTTTTATTAACGAGGTTAATATTTGAAGTCTGCTGAATGCATTTCATTATTAAAGGAAATTTTTTAATTTAGATTATGATGCCCTCAACTCTATTACTCAAAATATGCTGAGTGCTGAAATTGTTGCAACATGTAGAAGCTTGCTAATTTAATTATGATGTTTTTTTTAAAAGATTACATTTTCTTACAGGTCATCAAAATGCTCGTCGCAATCGTCATATTTTTTAATGTTTGTTGGGGCCCGCGTTTTTTCCTGGAGATAATACTGAAATTCTACATCAACCACTATGGCCACGCTATCTACATAGCGAGATACATTTTTTATTTATTACCATATGTGCACAGTTCACTAAACCCTTTCATTTATTGTTTTATGTCGTCCAAATTTCGAGATCGCTTGGTCAAATGCTATTTTTGCAGAAAAACCCCACGACGGGGATTTCAGAGGAACACAATTAAATTGCGGACCCTTGCATCCAGAAATGCTACGTCAGCAGATTCAAATCAATAAAAATATACAAACTTTAAAATAAACTAAACCACGGTTTGAAGAGATTTAGATTCTGACATTTTTTCTCCTCTGATATTTTAAAAATTATACATTTATATATTTGTTTCTAATAAATTTTTATAGAGTTTCAGAGAACTTAAATCCATAGTACAATTAATCAAGCTATGAAAAATATTATGTTTCTGTTGTTTGTTTATGCCAGTGATTGTTAATCACCGACATTTTTTTAATCCAACTTTCAATGACAACCATATTTGTGCAAGTTTCGAACAATGTTTATAAATATTGGCTAAAATGAAAATTAATTTTTGTCACAATGGACCTCCGTTGATTCGAAATTGAAAGGAATAAAATTAAAAATTTGATTTACACAAAAATTCGAATGGAAAATAGATCTAAAAATGAATGTAGTAAAAGAAAACGAAAGCTTCCAGAATAAAAATTCCAATAATGAATTTGTGAACTTAATAATTTTATGACAAATAATGCATGATTAATAATTGATGAATAATTTTATTAAAAGAAGAGATAATTATCATTAAAGTTTTATAATATTCAAAATAATTATTTTAATAAATAATTAAATATTTTTGATAAGCGAATAAAATCCAGCACATTGAATGCAATAGCAGTAAAATTCAAATTGAAAGTACTGCTCACAATTAATAGTTTAAAGTTTTTTGGAAATGTGTTTTTTTTTCTTTGAAAAAACAGAGTAGCAGAAAAATTCTTGAGTGAATTAGGGAACTCCTAAATGATCATGAAAATGATCGTAGGTGTCCTACGACCACCGAAGTCGTCTATTTCAGACGTAATTTACTAATGAATAAGGAATTCAGTAATAGAAGCATTTATATGTTTTTTAGTTTTGAATTATAAAAATAACAAAAGTTAATTCGAATTACAGAAGATATTTTAAAATCATTAAGATAACAGGAAGTTTAAGTGGTAGCTGAAAATTTCAATTACGAATTATTTCGAATTACAAACGTTCGAATTAACGAAGCTCCATTTTATTTTGAATAATGCTATAATACATATATATATATTACTTAATTGTGCTGATCTTTTTTGTATTTTTATTTAACTAGATTTATTTCATGTCTTTATGTTCAAATGCAATTTTGGAAAACTTGGAAATAATGTACTTGATGTTAGAAATGCTGCACACTTCTACATTCTCGATGACAAAAAAATATTTTAATATTTTCAGAACTTACTTCTCTTTTAATAAAATGATTTAATTAAATTTTGTTTTCATTTTAAGGGCTGAGAAGTATTAGTGAATTTGAGAATAATGATTTTGAGATTCCATAGTATTTTGAATTTTGAATTTTTCCTTAAATATTAAAAAGAAGGAAGCAATGAAGGAAGGAAAATGTTACATTAATCAAAGTTAGCTTTTAAAAACTGTCTTTTTAACAGTTGCTTTTTTGCTAATATTTTTAAATTTGAATAATTATCTTCAGTTTGTCTTGTTTTATGTTTTCATATACTTTACCAACCCAGATTTTTATTAGGTGATCTTCTCCGTTTTAATGACCAAAAAACAATGATTCATTCGCTTAAGTGAATGTAGTTATTTAGATAATCACATATAAGCGTTAAATCTATCACATTTAAAATATTTCTTCTGATAAAACAATCAAGTTATTCTATAACTAAATATTATGCAGCTTCTTTTTAATATTTAATGAAAATTCACTACAAATCGTTGAGATATATTGCGGTTTTTCCATTGTTAATCTAATCTCTTCAAACAGCTCCCGGCTTTTCTAATAAAAGATTTGTTCTCAGCAACAAAACAATGCGAATAGTATGTAAAAATTGACTATTGTCTTCACAGATTATATATTTAGGGATTTAATTTACTGTCTTTAATGAATTATTATACTTAATTTTAATCTATGCATATAATTTATAATTTATCTTTAGAATTTCATTTTGAAAAATTTACATTAAGAACTAAAAAAGGTTTTTTTAAGATTTGTCCTTTTTTTCTTATTATTATACTATTCTTTTATGCTTCATCTGAATTTTCGTGAAAAACTTAAGCAGAAATGATGGATATTTCTTCATCACATTCAATTATTTGATTTTGAGGAATTAAGTATCCACACGACAAATTTTATTTTAATCTTAAAGTAACAAGGAATTTCAAAAACTTTTAGTTAATCTCATTAAATTAGAAAAATTCAATTTTTTTTTCGTTAGCAACTAGCGGTAGCGTTATATTTTCGTTATTGCTTTATATTTAGTTCAAATAAAAAAAAGAGTAGGCCTTAAAGTAAATAGGCTAATTTTTCTTTATGGATTTTGTCTTCCCTTTAAATTTATTGACTTTATTTAATCTGAAAACTAAACCAAATATATACTATTTCTTGTCTATGCCACTTTTTGCGATGGATCACGTCATGTGAAATCATAGAATGTAATCTATAATAAACGATGAATTTTCTCCGAAGATCTTATGCCACTTCGAGTTCTGCACACGTACTGGTGTTGCAAATAGACTGATATTTTTCCTGTCTCGAGACGCCTCTATTCAGAACCACGCTTTTATGGCAGATATTTCACTTCAATTTGCAGTTATCCACACAGTCATCTCCAGCTTAACATCTTAGATGTTCTGGTGAAACAATAGGTGGAGTCAATAGCGAAGCGACCCTTGAATCATGTTTTTTGAGTAGATTAGAAGCATTGTATTTCTTTCAAAATGTTTTTTCTAGAGTAAATGCAAGTTTTCCCGAAAAGTAATTTTGCACTTCCATCTATATATTTAGCAATTGCTCGACAGCATATGTGCTAAAATATATATAACCAAGTAAATGACCGTGAATATCGATTGAAAAGTTTGTCTGTTTGTCTTTGATGGTAATTATTGTTACATTTGATAAATAAGTTATGGACAACGTTTTTTTGCAGAAGTAGCGCTTTGTGATGAATCATGTCATATGAAATCATAGAATGTAATCTATAATAAACGATGAATTTTCTCCGAAGATCTTATGCCACTTCGAGTTCTGCACACGTACTGGTGTTGCAAATAGACTGATATTTTTCCTGTCTCGAGACGCCTCTGTTCCGAACCTCGCTTGTATGGTAGATATTTCACTTCATTTTGCACGCGACTCTTGAATCATGCTTTTTTATTAGATTAGAAATATTGTATTTCTTTCAAACTGTATTTTCTAGCGTTAATGTATGTCTGCAAGAAATGCATTTTTGAACTCACTTTCGAATATTTAGCAATTGTTCGACAGCATATGTGCTAAAAAGAGTATATAACCAAGTGCATGACCGTGAATATCGATTCAAAAATGGGCCTCTTTGTCTGTGAGTTACATATTTATGAAATAAGTTATGAGCCACCTTTTTGTAGATAGCGAATTGTCGAGTAGAATTATTGGTCACAATTAGTAATCTTCATCAATGAAGATTCTGTGCTGTCTTTTGTTTCTATCTGAGAATCTTGACATTAGCTTTTTTTCTGCATGTTTGCATTACTGATGATATTTGAGAATATCTATATCTATATCTATATATGCTTATGAAATATTTGAATTTTTATTTTGTAGGCTTGCAAAAAAAAAGAATATTTAAAAAAATTTTTAACTAGTCATTCAAAAAGCCAAAAAAAAAAAAAAATTTCGGATTCGATCAGTAATTTTTTTTCTTAAAGCTTCATTATTTGTAAAGAATTGCAATAAAAAAATTTTATATGTTGGAAAATGCTGAAAAGCTCATTTTTTCCGAACACACCATAAGTTTTATACAATTTTTTAAATGTATTCCTTAAAATTTTTTGTATACACTTTATTTGTATAAAACTTAACATTTTTACGCTTTTACTAAGGTTTTAAAGTCTTAAAATGTGTGAATATTGAAATAAATTTGTAATAATTTCAAATAAGAGGAGCATCTATATTTAAAAAAATTCTTTTTGTGCTCTTATACAAGTTGTTATTATTTGTCCATCGATGTTTATGAACCTTGGCATTGTGAAGTACTAGTATTCGATTAAATTTGTTTTATGATATTCGCATATTTTAATCTCTATGCTATATCATCCATAGTAAATATTCGTGAAATTTCATCTAATGTGATTATGGTATTCATATATTTAAATCTTCATACTGTGTGTTCCGTAGTAAATATTCTAGAAATCTCTTCTAATACAAGTGAGATGCCTAGAATTTCTTTCTCTTTTGTAAATAAAAAGTGTTAATGATTCAAATTAGTAGTTAAATGTTGCATTATATGAATAAATGTTGTATTATAATACATATATTACGAAAGTATAGAAGAATTTTAATGCACATTTGCAACCTTTAATAAACATCATGCTTTTTTGATCTCGAGGTTTATTGCAATTATTTAAATGTTAAATTATTCTAGACATTCTTTTGCTCTTTCTTAATTTTCATAACATATGAGATCTTTTTTTTAATCAAACCTATATGATCTACAATTTTTGTGATTAATGTTTTTAGAATCTTTATTTTCAAATATCTGTTAAAGAATATATGAAATGAAATAAGATTGTTAATACGTTTTATGAATAAACAGAACTTATAAGAGAAAGTAATTTTTTGAAGGGAGACAGGTATAGATTAATTCTTACTAACCATCTTCTATCGCCTTCTTTCTTTTGAAAGATTCTATCAAACACATCCTGTGTATAGGTTGATATACTTTGATTGATTAGAAAAATGAAATAAAAAGTAAATGATTATAGCTACAAAAAAAATTTAATATTTATATGTAATATGCTTATTGAAAAATATATTAATTCAAGAAATTATTACAGCAAAAAAATAAATTATTGAATTAGTTTCTATTTTTTAAACATCATTTAAAAAAAAGTATTTATTATTGAGGTAATTTTTTATTGAATATTACTTATATAATCATTCTTATAGATAGCTTTTAGAATTAAGGTTAGAAGTACTCTATTCTACATAATTATTATCAAGCAACTGAGACTGCTGATATAGTATACTGTAGTTGTCATATATCTATAATGTTACATGGTCAGATACTAGTTAATATTACATTCATATATCAATGGTTGATGTTTTAGTGTAAAGCCATTCATAAAGTGTTGTTTCATGTTGTAGGAGCATATATGTGGCTATTGCTTTCTGCGCGCAGTTGATATAGATAAAAAAAATATGTATTTTAAAAGCCCTTCTTTGTATTTTAAATGAATAATGTTGTTACAGAGACGATTAAAATTTTTATTCAATATACAATTGATAATAATTTGATATATATATTTGCAAATCTGATGTAGTTGAAATATTTTATCACAAATATTTAAAAATATCTTTTCGGTGAAATTTTTTTGTAACATTACACTAAGCAATGGTGCATATTAGCATAAAAATAATTTTGAATATGAAATTATTAATTAAATAAATTACTGACTACATTTTTGATATAAATATGACGAACTTTTAGAAAAAATATTAAAAAAGATAAAATAATTTTGATTAGATAACTATAATTTAAAGCTTAAAATTAATATTAAATTTTAAACAATTTCAAATATTCCCTACCCTTATTCAAGTTCATTTATATAGCTATGATTGATATAAAAGAAACCTTGAAATATCATATTTTTCCATAATTTAAAATGTTTGATTTAGCCAGTAAACATTTTAAACTATGGAAATAACGCGAAAAATATTTTAATGACAACAACTGGCATTAAATAAAGATAATAATCAGTAATTGATATACATTATCATTTTTTTGCGTTTTCTTTCATTGGTATTTTAAATTAATAGTAATTTGAACTCAAAATTTCTGTACCATTGACAAAGTGATACAGAAATAGTCATCTGGTTGAAGATTTAAAAATGAGTTGTTTAAGAACTAATTGTAAAACAATGGTACAAGATATTTGGAACATTAACACATGAAATTTGCAAATTAGTTTTATTTTATTTTATTATTTAAATCATCTCTTACGCCAGTTCCTAATTTGCAATGCGGCTTATGCATTTTACCTACATTTTCTGGTATTTGCATATTTTGTTGGTGACCTAGAAGTTTTTTATTGCCATTAGAAGCATTAGATCTGAATTATGGGATCCACTTTAATATTTTCGGAGTTTCTCCGTTTTTTTCCAGTGTGAAAATGTTCACGAACTCGAAGACAGATGAGTTAGAATAGTGCTATATACGTCTTTTACTTATTCAGTGAAGAGCTGAATGCTATTCCGACCAACGCTGAGTGATAATTAAAAGCGTAAACTATTTTACTCAACAATGTGTGTCCACATTAGAGTAACCACACTACCGTCAAAGTTGTCATCTGGCGCCAGAATAAATTTGCTTCATTCTTTCTTCTCTACTTGCTATTACTATTATTCAAATCTTTTAAAAGCAATAGGATTGCAGAATTAGCCATAGAAGCATAAACAGTTTTTCTTAAAAACCTAAAAATTTCTTTGATTTTTTAGCGTGATGCTCAAACTCTTATACAGACGTAAAATTGCAGTAAAATTTGGATATCGTACAAATTCGTTGTTTTCATAACTTTATGCCTCTTGGCAGATCATTTGATATCACGGCTGCTGCTGTTACCGTTTCTATTTATTATTTACCATTAATATTACTGTGGAAAAATAGTAGCATATTTTCCAGTGAATGTAAACAGGAGTTAACCAATATCTACTTTCAAACGTAGGATTTGAAAGAATAATTATTAAAAAATTAATATTTTAAGAAATAAGTGATTTTTTTAATTTTCTTAAATCTTAATTTTTTTTCTTTTTCTTCTTCTTTTCTTTTGATAAGTGATCTTTCCAATTCTGCCCGAGAAAAATCATGGGCAAAATTAGTATATGAATCGCGTTGAATGTTTTGATTTCTATTCAACAGGCAGTATATGTTTGTCCCAAAAAAGTGGAACTAGCGTTTGTAATCTTATAGTGTCTAGACTCACAGTATCAATTACAAAGTTTCATTAAGCTTTCAAAGCTTATCTTTGGAGATTATCTCACTTATTTACGATACCATGATGCATGAAAATTCGAGAATTTTTAGGTGCACCTTAATGTAAAATACACTTTAGACATACGTATTAAGGCGCCATTTCAGCACAGTGAATTATAGTGCTTATGTCAAATAAAATAACATAATGTTAATTATTACGAGGCTGAAAGTCTAACATCACAGCACCTCGATTAGTTCAAATGTTCACCACATCAATGAACTCACTTTTTTTGTGCAGAAATTTTCAAATTCAGTAATTCCGATCTTCTGAAAAAATTGAATATACTTTAGACTTCATGATGTATTTTTGCTAAAAGAAACTTTAGCACATTTCTTGAGAACATGATTAAAGTAATATCTTTTCGATGGATATATGAATATAAAGTTTAATATCTCCAAAATATAAAGGTGTCAATCTAAAAAGTTTTGGTAAAAATTTTCATTTTTCAGAACACTCTAAATTTTTTTACTCAACAAAAAAGTTTTCAATTTAAAGTAATTCCAGGTAGTTGCTGTCGTGCGAATAAATAAATTAAACTATTTCAATATTTACACTCCTTTTGTAAAATATAATTCTAGTAGGTTCTTTTTATCCAGGAAGTAAAAAAAAATTCTTTCAAATCTGTAAAAAATGTTTGAAAACAATTGAGTAGTATGTGTCGAAAGTTCGAACCTGAAAAACAAAACTTTCAGCTATACAACTGCTTCTATCTGATATTTTCGCGAATCAAAATATGATGGAAAATTTTAAACAACATATACTTAATTTTGAAAAAATACTTTCCAAATAGATAATTATACTAAATTACAATAAGCGCGTTAAAAAGAACAAGTTAAATTTAGTTAAAAGGAATAAAAATTTTAAAGTAGGACAAAATATTTAATATTGTGCAAATCGGTATTACAATATGCCGAATAGTCACATTGCATAATAATAAAGAGTACAATGCTGTGATGCGAAAAATGTAAAAATTGTGCAATATCTTCAGGCGTTGTTTTAAAAAAATAACATCATTGTTTAGTGCTTTGTTTTTAAAATGTTCCAGAGTTTTTAATGAATTTTTCATAGAAAAGTTTTTTCATCAATTAGAATTTGAATAAAATTTGTGTCCCAAAGCATGATTGTATTCTACTGTTGATACGATGGAGAATATATGTATATTAGTTCGATAACTATTAAATATGACTTTTAATAATACTGTTTTATGAATCAGATTATCATGGGGCCTCATTACTCATATGTAATATATACAAAAACTTTGATCTTGCAGTAGAATGAATTGTATTAAAAATGATTAGAAAAGAATTCCTAATATTCCTGTAGAATATCCACATTATAGATTCTAAAAAGAAACCTTCTTGTACTTTATATTTTATATCTTGACAGTTTAATTAAAAAGTGGTTTTATTTTAATTATATTGAAATCCTTTTGTAATTTTTTTGTTTGAAAATACCATTTTCCATTCTCAATTGAAATATCTCTTTTCCCAACTTGATATATATGTAAAAAAATGATTTCATTTTTCTGAACAAAATTATGAAATAGAATGTTTGAGGCCTTTTCGTGTCTAACAATTCATGTCATTAAAAAATCTGTGAAGTATAATTCATAAGATGTTACAGCCGGAACGAAAAATCAGTTATATGTATTGTATTTATGCTCGCGTTTTATTAGAATAATTCAGAAATATTTGTTCATAACAAGAAAGGATTTCATTTTTCTTGATTAAGATATGAAATAGAACGTTTGAGGCATTCACAGTGAATATCTTTTACAAGTTAGATGCAGAGAGAAAATTGAAACATATCATCCGATTCTAATATCCATATCATGCCACCTAACAAAAATATACCAAGTATTATTAAAATGTATGAATGTACATTTATATACTACGTTTCTCTGTTTAAATTTTTATACATTTATTATATTCCAAACATGATTATGAGTGCAATTTTAATTTTATACGTGTCAACGAGCTTCAAATATTTATATATTCAGAATTCGCTTTTCAGAATTAGATTACTTAATGAATAAAATTTCTTATAATAGTAAACAATTAATTAAATATGGTAGGGAAAATTTCCTAAATTTCTACACTCTGTGCATAAATAAAGTTTTATTAATGATATGATATGTAAATATTCTTTATTTGTTCATTGAATGATTTAGATGAATATGTAACTCTCAAGCTAAATGTAGTATTTCTGATAGCTAAATGTAGCGGATCTGTTTAATTGTGATTTGATTCTTCACTTATATCTTTCAATGTATAATATGTGTGATATATGTTACACTTATATAGATGTTTCAATGTAAATTTGATGTGAAAATAAAATTTGAAAAATGCCAAATGCCTTTGTTTGATTTTTTAGCAAATACTACATCTAAAAAACAACCATTTATAATAATATAAAATGTTTTGAAGAAACTAGTTTGCTAAATTAATAAAGTAAATTGCAGTAAAAGTTAGTTTATCAAAAAATTTACATAATTTATCTTAAAATAATATCATCAAATATTCAGGTTAATAATTTTGTTATTTTTTATTAAATCAAGGGATTTTTGTTATTAAAAAAGTTTATGAATCGAAAATCTAGTTTATATACATGTCATGACACATTTTTTTTAAGGACTTTCAAACAAATATTTAAAACCAGTAAAAGATGCAAAAAGCATATATACTCTTAGTTTGTCATAAAATAATTTATGTTTCATTCCATATTTTCATAAATTTAATTACCTTTTGTCCGGAAATTTTAAAGAATAAAATATAATCTTAGTTTAAATCTTATGGAAGTGTGGAATGAGTTATAGAATTGTTTCAGTTTTTTAATAATTTAAAATAAAATCAGAAAGTCGCTTTGATATTTTTCTACCCATAGCTTCTACTCCAATTTTGAAGGACATTATAGTTCCTCACTTAATAATTAATATAATAAAGAGCCCTAAATGAACAATTTAAGACATGTTTTAGACGATGAAATGCTAGCAGAAAAACAAAAACATCTCACAGAATATAATGGAATTTGATTATCTCAATCTATTCACTAAATAATTTAACTTTACAATTTTTAACAGAAGTGTGCTAAAAGGGATTTTCTAACTCAAAAATTAAACTATTTTGCTTTATTGAAAATAAATTATGCTTGACTATCACGGAAGCATCTGCAATGCTAATGAAACTTTCTCTCTTTTCTATCAGAAAATAACTCAAATAATTGACTTCTGAATGAATTGAAAGCAAAATTTTTGACCGATATCTATATCTTGCTGATAATAATTCTAAATTTTAAATCGTAAAAAATGAGAAAAATGATATCCAGACATTTCATTTACACACAGACAAAAATGATCTCCGTTGTTAACTTTATTTTAAATGAAAAAAAAATTGGCTAAAGTGATAACGAATGACAAATGAAAGAAATTGCATTTACGATAAACAATGATTTCTTACATCAAGAATTTTGAAAGAATGCACCATTTTCACACGAATTGAATCTTTTTCCACACACCAAAAAAGATTTTTACTCTACTAACATTTATCCAGCCACAAATAATATTATTAGCTGTTAACTTCACACAACAAAATTGGGAAAATATCCCGAATTATTAACTACAAAATATAGCAAATATGTCCAGCCAAATGGCAGTTATTCTCTAAATAATAAATTTTAACAATATAACGTATATCTAGATGCTAAATATATGATATAACCCTAAAATATTAAATATTTTCTGAATTTGTTTAACACCTACAAATATTCATTGATTTTTTCATAGGATAAGGTGAGAATTAATATAATAGAATGTTTAAGCAAATGAGGTTTTAGACCAATATTTTCTACCAAACCTTTTTATATTAAAACATTACTTATGATATAATCAATACCTTGTTGGTATAGAGAGGCTGCAAGTACAGGAAGGAGGTGCTGGAAAGAAAATAAACTTTTACTTTTTAACAGCTTATTTTTTTTCCTAGAAAATATTCATTGTTTTACCTCCAAAAAAATTCCTTTTATTTGATTTTAAGTAATTATGAAGGAAGTATTTTTATAATTATATTTTTCAGAATTTTTTTTCATATTTTAAGAAGATAATTACGTTGGATTTGGGCATTGTTCTTTTATTCCGTTTGGAGATATTTCATTAAGTAATTGCTGTACTAGAAAATAGTAGAGAAAATGAACATTATAACTTGTTGAAAACGAAGATTCCGATATGATCTCATGATTTACATTGAGCAAAGTATGCATATCTGTGGGTAACGACTTTTTTATACTTGTGTTTATGGTATGATTAAACAACATAGTTAGTCATAAGCATATGCCATGATGAACAAAAATTATAATAACTTTCGTAGACCAAAATAATCTTAAATTAAGTATGCTTTGAAGATGAAACTCCTTTAAGTTCTAGTAAATGGAAAGGGAGGGGTGTCGACTGCTTTCCTGTGGGAATTTCAAGGAAAAAGGGTCCATATTTGCGTTTCTCATGGAGACATCGACGACAGTTCCCTATTTTAATATGTTTAAATCTTAAACATTAAATTTTTTATGATTCTTAAAAACTTGAAAAAAAGATTATAAATAAGGCAATAATCAAAGAAATTTCAGTAAATAAGTTTATCAATAAAAAGCTGATTATTAAAAACCATTTTATATAAATTAACTATTGAGTTTCTCTAATAGTAAATATGAGTTTTAGTTGGTGCGCATGCACTGTCATTCTGCACTATAGATCATATGACTAAAAGCTACTAAAAGTAACACAAATATTCTTTTAAAGAGGAAATTTGCCACTTCAAAGCGATTTTTTGTCTTCAAAATTAATTAAAAAAATTTACGAAATTTTGACACACACACACACACACACACACACACACACACACACACACACACA
>JAPMOQ010013963.1:3527954-3636057 GCA_026543055.1 Argiope trifasciata
TTCTGAGGAGTTTCGATCATCGAATTTCTTTCTAAAATTCTTTTAAAAAATTTTACAATTTGAAGAGAAAAGCAATGTTTGCACAATGCAAAAGCAATGTTTTTTTTTTAATTTCATAATTTAAAATTTTTTGATAAAACGGGAAAAAAAGAATTGAAGAAGAAAACTAGCATCAAATGGGAATCGAACCTGCATAAACTATCTGCCAACTCCACACTTAGACCACAACGGCTCTTACGCGTCTTAATGGGCTGCAGTTTAAAGCCTTATGTCCAGTCTTTTATGTATACTCTATAATGGTGAGAATCCCTACAAGGAAAGCGTGTGTATATATTAAGAAAATCAGTTAACGCATGCTTAGAATCTCCAGCAGAATTTAGACTATTATTTCACTAATTCTTTATTCTAGGAGGAGTTTTAAATAAAAAACAGATTTTTTTTTTCTAAAATTCTTTAAAAAATTTCACAGTTAGAAGATAAATTATATAATTTGGTCAAAATTTACTAATGAAAAAAATTTCATTAAAATGATAAAAAAGTAAGGACAGAAAAGCTAATATCAAGTGGGAAGTGAACTTGTGTAAGTTAAGTGCCGGCTCGACACTTAGACCACAAAGGGACTGACGAGTTGCCGAGTGCTCCAATTTTGAGCCTGATGTCTAGTCTTTCATGTAGAGTATAATGGGGCGAAAATCTGCATGGAAACCGTGTGCATATCAGAATAAATCAGTGTGAATTTCTGCAGAATTTTGATTTTTATTTCATTAATTCATTGTTTTGGTAGGAGAATTTTATTAAATTCTTTCAAAAATGTCACAAACGTAAGAAAAAGGAAATTATTTGCTCTAAATTTAATAATTTAAAAAATGCCTATAAAATGGGGAAAAAATTTGCTAGCGAAACTAATTCCGATCTGAAATTAGTGTCAGAATACTCAAATTTTACGCATGAGAGTTAATCAAAAATTCAAAGTAATCAGAATAAAAAAAGGAATCAAAATACAATTCTAGGTAAATAAAATTCTTTATTTCTTTAAAAATTAATGAGTAATTTTTAAAATATTCTTTGAGATCTTGTTACAATGCAATTGGATTTCTTGACAATTGTCTTATTTTTGAAACTTTCTCTAATACTTAACTTATTGCAATTCGTCTATCTGTAATTTTTTCACTATTTATAGGACTAAAAAGTTTATATTTAAATTCAAACAATAATCATTTGCTGCTTGGAAAACGTACATTTTCAAATTTAGTGAAAATGAAAGTCATTTCAGACTATTTACTAATCTAAAAACAAAAAATATATGAACTTTACCTACTGAATTTATTGGACCTTTAGAATAAATATACATTGTATTTAGAGAGACCTAATGATGCTACAGCTAAAAAACAAATTAGCTGAACATCATTAGAATCAATATTAGTAAAATTGAAACATTTACAGCCAAGGAATCAGAAGTAATAAAGAAACCGGCCTGAGGACTTTCTCAAGGGTCACCCTCAGACAGGGATTCTTTATTACTTCTGATTCCTTCGCTGCAAACTTTTCAATTTTGCTAATATTTATTCTAATGTTGTTCAGAGTAATTACAATGTTATTAAAAGATGAACATCTAAAAAAGCCGCCACTCTATCCTATGATCATGCCTTGATTGGGATTTTATTTAGAGAAGATAATGAACACATCTGAATGTTTCCAGGTTCAAGCTGTGTGTTTATTTTAGGATTGCTTTTATTCCTAGAAATATAATAATATTTGACATTGAACAGTATTAAGTCCTATTATCAAAATTGTCTGAAATGCAGGATTATTAAAAAAGAATATCTCAGTAGAGGAAGGCTATATACAGATTGAAAACTTAACTAAAAAAAAACTAACTTATCTTAACAAAAAATTAATAAAATTGGACAAATTATTGAGAAGTTGATTAGATAAATTTTATTTTCTTTACCTGAAAACTGAAATTTTGCGCATCTCTTTTTCATTGCTCTGTTGTTAGCAGACAGTTTTACTAGGAAGCTCTGATAATTTAGTTGCTTCTGGTGGTTTGGCTTCGAAAAGATGGTGACCAAACATTTTATTACTTACCCTTTGCAGGAACTGATGAAATAAAGATTAGAGATACTTGCATTCGTAATTATTTCAATTTATTTCTATTATTTGGCTTCAATAAATAAACTGAAATGTTTTTAGATCGTATTTTGAAAATGCATTCATAGCAAAAATTCAGTCTCAAATTCTAAATAATCAAAATTTTGAATGGACTACTAAAGAAGTAGAATCTATTTTTTGAATAAAATTTGCAATAAAGTTTTGCTATTGTAATATAGTGTTTTCATCTGCAATTGAAAACCTTTACAGGATTTCCGAAGAATCTGCATTTAAAATTATATGGGGTATAATATTTGCTTCTTTCTCTCACTATTAGAAGTTTAATTTATTATCATAAATGAAGATAATGAATAATTCAATTATTTGATTAAACTATTCTTCAGATTGTGAATTTAATTCTTGAACTGTGTCTTCAATTGAAATGTTTCAATTCATTTAGATATTTTTTAAGAACGGTACAGTGAATTGAAAAAATGTTTAGTCATAAAAATGCGGCAAAGCAATATGAAACTTTATAAAAATATACACTGGTGATGAATAAGAAATTTTTCGTTGATTGGTTTCAGTAAAGAGGACAATAACACCGTATTAAATTGGCAGATTTGATCTAATAATATTAAAAAAACAAATAAAAATACACAAACATTAAAAGAAGTAAGAAAGTCGTGCATTTGAAATTATGGTTTAAAAGTTTATCAGTATTTTATATCACATTCATTGTAATTTATTCATTGACATTATTTAAATTTTTTTATATTTGCTTCGGAAAATCATTTAAATTCATACTTGAAGTGTAGTTTAAGTAGTCGATACCACCTGAAAAAGTGAAATAAGTTATATTTGCTAGTTTTTTGAAAAATATTGCAGACTTATGCACCATTTATCATATACGTAAATTTAAGTATATTCTACATAAAATTGAGTAAATGTGGTTGATTTTGCCATGAATTTAAACATTTTTTGACATTATTCTTTGTTGATCGCACAGAATACTAAATATATGGCGTTTTTAGTTCTTTTTTGTTCAACAATACCATTTTCATATGCAAATATTGAAATGCCGTTTTAGTGATAAAACTCTGTATTCGGAATTTCCTTTTAACCGAGGCTTTCTTGGATGCGATCATGGAAATGAAATCTGATGGTTTCACTTTAAAACCTGCTTTGTTTTGTTATATTTCCTAATTTTTATCTATACGTGACGATAAAACCCAGTTTATTCCAGAAATATATATCAGGGATTCTTACACGATTTTATACATTCAAACTAATACTTATGAAAATAATCAGAGCATTTCCCTTAAAAGTGGAGCTCGATCTCTTTCCATGTTTTTTGCTCATAAATATATTGTGCATTCTGGAAGCTTCTGCTCTCAGAGGAGATGATATAGGCAAATGGAAAAGTTGTGGTCGAAATGATGGAATCATATACATGATCTTTCTTTTAGGTCGTCGCATCGAATCTCCCATAGATGCCTGCTATTTTTGGTGAAAAACCTTTACTTATCTTCCTCTACGAGAAAATCCAATTCAATTCATACATATATTCTGGCGATATTTACAGGATTTGGTATATTAAAAATAACAGGTGGCATAAAAAAACACAACATTCCAAAAATCCATCGGAAAATGGAACTTGCACTTTAGCTATACATAGCCGCATTGAAAAGCATTCTGCATTCCGAAAAGCTACAGACCTGAGAAATAAATATTAGTGCCACAAAATAGATACGGCTAAGCCCAATATTGCTTTTCGTTCAGGATATATAGAAGCGAGATCATTGAAAGGTGTGCATCCGCCGAGCTCATAGACTATAGGCTCGAATCTAAGTCTGTCTTGTTTTGTTTCTTATCACATTTTTGAAAACCCAAATTCAATTCAGCTCATAAATATATTTACCCAATTTCATATATTCAAAATAATATTTTGCATAGAAAATATAATAATTCAAGGGTCTATGGAGAAAAGGAACTCATTTTCATACCGTACTCCATTCTATTGAAAAACATTGTGTATTCAAAAACCGTGCTAGTATCAGCGGAATAGAGAAAATGGATAAAAAGGCTCAGTTCGAGATGTTGTTTGGATCGAGCTAAATTTAGCCACACTAATATAAATGTGTGCTCCCGAACTGAGTCACAGATAGGAATCTAAAAACCTGCTTCTTCCCCCCCCCCTTTATCTTTTCAATTTCATTTTAGATAATATATGCGGAGGCGGCTCGTCCATTAGAGTGGCACACCCGCAGCAATTCTATTTTTTTAAAGTAACACTTTTGGTTTTTTTAAATCGATTTGGATGCTTAAATGCTCTTTCCTCATTTTTTATGCTGAGCTTTCGATAATCAACAAAACAGGAAAAAAACCCCCATCAAAATCAGAAAGAAAATGAATCAATAAGCAAGGGAATCGTAGCTCAAAGTGATAAGTCGAACAGTTTTTAAAAGTCCTCGGCGCACATAACTGATTGATTGACAGATTGATTATTTTTTTTTCTCTATCAACGCCTTCGCCTTCGTGCTGTTGTTTTTTTTCCTCCTATTTCTTTCACCGGATGTTTTGAGATTTGCTTCTGGTTTTAGTTACTGTGACCGAAACACATTTGCTTTATTATGCAAAGAAGCTACTCTTCGAAAAACAAAATAGGTGAGTAATATACTAAAATGTTATTCGAATGAAATTTTTTATAAAACATTATTATTTGATGTAAAATATGATAGACGTTTGCGACTAGTTATTCCATATTTTATTTGATATCCGTTTTTGGAAATTCATTATAGACCAGACTAAGCGATTTTGGAAAGGGAAAGGAGACGTACTTTAATCTGTTGAAATATCATTTAACATTCACATAATTTTCTATTGACAAAATTACAAGATACTTATATCAGAAATGTAACAAAATTCTTATATAGATTTAAAATTTAAAATTTTGTACTCTTTTTTTCTTTTAATTGTTGATACTTGAAATCGATTTTTTCTAGCGATGATATTTTTTTAATACTTTGACTTCAGAATTTATTTTACTCTCTATTTAAATGGCACATCCTATTTTGGACATTTATTGTTATTTTAATTCATATTATAATATAAGGGAGATTTGAGACATTGAAGAGATTCGAAGTAATTTTTTATATTTTTAAATACTTAATACTTTCGCTTGATCATATACTAAAAACTATAAATTCAGTAATTCAATGAGCGTATCATACACGTCTTTGTATCCAAAGAGGCTAATCTGACAAACTACTTTTTCCTCATAATAAATTTATAACTAAAGTAAACTAAATTTTATTGGACAAAAATGGATTAATTGAAACAAGAAAGGAAGAAAAGGTATTAGTATTGTTCTGATTCGAACATTTCAAGTGCTGAAAATATAAGCATTTATGATGAAAGCCGTCTAGGAGTGTTGAAGATATAATTGTGTTTTTAAAGCCGGCTACTACTTTAAAAATATATCATCTAACATATATCAACCAGGTGCAAGCTGACCAATAGTAGAGTCCTTCGCCGATTTATCGGATGCTTAGATCAAAAGCTGCTGTAGATCATGAGAAAATTAGCCAAATTCATTCCTAAACCAATATTTCCAATGTGTTTTTAATTACAGCAAACTTAATAAGCAGATTTAAAATTAGATATTTTTTACGTTTTCTCGAGTAAAGTAGTTTTTTAAATTGCAATCTAAATTCCGTTTGAATTCAAAAGAAGGAAATTGTATAAGGTTTAAACAAACAAAAACATTTATTTGTCTTCATATATAGGTAACCTATGAAATCCTTTAAACCCTTAAAATTCGAAATAATGTCTCATAAACACAAGTAAGTAACGTGCATTTATATTAAGGTGACTATACTGACTTTATTAAAATAGATTACAAAGTGCTTAGTGGCAAAATAAGGAAGTTACAAAAAGGAAATGAAGAAATAAAAAATATCCAAAATGTAAAATTAGAAAAAAATGTATGCTGCATCATAATAAAAACACAGGAAAATGTTTCATGGAGTTATCTGTGAAATTGGAGGGGACATCCGCGATTAAAATTATGAGCGTTCCTTCATTTTAAAAAAGGTTGATATTAAAATTGAAAAATGATTCTACTGGATTATCATAGAGTTTTTAACAAGTTAAACAACAGCGAAATGAAATGCGAAGCAACGAAGAAAGTAAACAAAAATGCCAATACAAATTCTGAAAAACAATGTCGCTATGATGGAGGGAATCTGATGATGCATTTTTCAATTTAGGGACAAACCCTCTTTCAAGTCAAAAAAAGTTCAAACTTTAATCGCGAATATCTCTGCTATGTTTATAGATATAAATAGCTACATAAAGTTATTATAAATACAAAAAAAATTTAAAATTTAAATTCAGGAAGGGTGATTTTAGGTCTTGTTCCTAAGTTAGGCATCACATTTTTTTTCTATTCAAAAACGTTTTACTTTTGAATTAAAAAAACTATTAAAAAGATATATTTTATTATTTGAAAAAGTGACGTTTTGTCTGTTTTATTAAGTAGTTTAAAGCAAAAAAAGAATTATTGCGGAAGATTCATTTATATTAACTCATATTGGGAAAAAAAAACTGCCATATAATATTAGAAATTGAAATTTTGAATTGCTTATAACTCATCAATACTTTATTCAATATTACAAATGTTATTTTTCAACAATTTACCTTAATCTAGAAAATTTTGACATTTGTTTGAAATTGGGGTTTGTCATTTGAAAAAAAAAAAAAGCTATTGTATTTCATTTAATTCTTGACTTTTGGGCTTTTAAAAATTTGTCAAGCTAAGTATAAAGGCGAAACTTTGACGTAAAAATGTTTCAAACATTTATAGAGAACATATTTTAACAATAATATTTTAAAATATGTCATATTTCAATGCTTGTTTTTTCATTAAGTAATTTCAGAATAACAAACAGTGTCCGGATACTATATGACTAATTGTAAATGAACTATTCACGAAATTCTGGATAATCATTAGTAACATTATTACTACACTTGTGAATTGTGTAAATATATACATATGCACAATTCAATTTTTGTAATTTTTATATCCCTGCACTGGAATTAAAAAAAGAATTAAACCAGGGTATTTCAAAACTAGAAACAGTATAATGAAGTTTATATGAAGATTGATTTAGCGCTATGGTTTTAAAATGTGTCTCTAAATTTATCTAATTTCTTAAAGGATATAATTGCTTTTAGATTGGATTATTCCAATTCATGATTAAGAAATTTCTTCAAAACACAAATGGAAAAAGACTATTCATTCTCGCTTGAATAGCAATGAATTTCTTTCATTTTATACCTTACGATGAAACGAGCAAAATAGAACCAATTAGAATTAACCAAACCAAAATAGAATTAATATCAGCGAAGTTAGAAATGCAGCACGTTCGCCTTCATTTAATGATCTACGCTCCGTTGTGATTTGATTCATAAACTCTATAACAAGAAAAGAAGGAAAATGAGATTTCCGATTTCTTTTTTCTATGATTCTGGACACAACTGCTAGTGCTATCATCTTCAAACTTCTATTCGTGATTTCTAATAGGAAGCAGGAATCATAGCAGCCATGAGTAAGTTGAGAATGAAAAATTTTCTATGACAGCTGTAAAAGTTTCATATATATTTTAAGAAATTTATTTGTGATATGAGCTTAAAAATTAGCTTTTCCAGGCAAGTTTGAGTGCCCTTAGAAAATAAATTCAAAAATCATTATGGCATTATTGTTACACCTATCATCTTTTCTACTAAATTTTGAAAATTTCTAGTTATAACTCATAAAATTATCATGTACTGTCTTAATTAGTTTTTAAGAATATAAAATAAGTTTAAAAAAATTAAATTTGAGAAACTTATTGGTGTATTATGCGAAAACCTTGAACACATGATCATATCAGGATTCTGGAATTATAATTTTTGGACGATTTTACACCGCAAAAGAGTGATATGTAATGAGTAATACGTGCGAATTTCCCAAGTTAGATTTGTTAGATCTAAATTCTCCTTTCGTTAGAAGCGTTTTTTTAAACTTTTGTTCTTCTGTTTGTCATTTTGAGCCGGAATGTTTTGTTTTACTTCAAGTATCTGTTATTCGGGTTGATATTAACTTGTGTTAGCCATATCACTGATTAACCGACCTGCCTGAAAGCACACGGATAATAAATACTGAATAATCAGATCAAAGCTACAGCAACACTTTCGGAAACGGTGATTGAGCCCTAAGGGCCATCACCACTCACGGTACAACCATTCCCTAAGGAAGTACGTCCCATCATCGATGGGAGAAACCAGACCACCACCTTTTCATGTACCAGGGTGGCGAGAACCAACCACCATGTCGGAAGCTTCACATCCACGTTTTGAGGTGCCCCCCACCAGAGAGATATATTAATTTCGGTATCTATTATTCATATGGCAATTTTATAGATTACCTATTGTCGTTACGTCAACTAATATAATTATAAGAATACACAGGGTGCGCCAGAGAGACCTACTTATTTGAAAAAACTCTCAAGCGGTGAGTTGGGTAGGTAGAGGGGGTATAGGTAGCACTACTGGAGGGTGAAGTCCCGAAGTTTGTTTCTCCTTCTAGCCAGTTGCCATCATGTTATGGTCTAGAGAACAGTGGGCCTTCGCCGAGGAAAGCTCCTTTTCTAACAGTCGCTCACTTGCTGCTACGCGACGTGCCTTCCAAGCTTGCTTTGAAATTCCTCCTCAGAGACCCGTTCCTGGCCGTAATTCGATTCTGTCGTAGGTTAACTTATTTTGGAAGTGTCGCTAAACCCAGAAATTTACATCAACGGACCACCAGAACTCCAGGAAATGTCGAAAGAGTGAAGCAGTCAGTTCGGCGTTCGGCTCGCAAACACGCAGCTGCTCTGGGAATTTCTAACACCACTGTTCGACAAATTTTCCATCAAGAGCTTCAATTTCATACCTATAAATTAGCTGTTATGCAAGAATTAATTGAACGCGATTTTGTTGCCCGTCAAAATGCATGTGAAATGTTTCTTAACAACCTACCTGAAGATTCGGTCGTTTTTATCAGTGACGAGGCTCACTTGAAATCCCTGGTTTATGTCGATCGACCAAGGATCATAGCTCACATCAAAAACAACATTCGCGTCGCCATTGCCAACATACCGATTGATATGCTGCAAAGAGTGGACACGAACTTCAAAAATCGACTTAATCAGTGTATTCGCAATGGGGGGCGCTATTTAACCAATGTCATTTTCAGAACTGTATGAAAAACAGTTGGGATATTGTATTCTCAAAATTTAAAAAAATTAAAACAATAACAGAAGTACTTTTGTTTTTAGTGACCTTTCAAATAAGGTTAGTTTCTCTGGCGCACCCTGTATTATGTTATTCATTAAAATATTAACATTTATTCCTCCATCTACCATCTCACCCTTATCTTGGTGAAATCAACGCTTCCTGGTTCATGCGCAGAAGCGGTAGTGTGTTTCCTTAAGGAAAATGGGTAGTATATTTTGCGATTTTTAATAAAATGTAGTAAAATCTAAAACAAAGAAATATAATATTCGATTTATTATCTCCATTATCAAATAATTAAAAATATTTAGAAAATAATTAGTTTAAAAATTTATTTAATGAATTTATATAGTTATATAAATATATTAGTAACAAACTTAGTAACAATTTATCCATCCAAATTCTTTAACATTTTAATTCAAAATCTGAAAGACAAAAAGTCATAGTATCTGTTTCAAATGAATAGTTATGCTATCAAATGCAGTTAATCATTTATTTCATAAATGAGTAATTTATTTCACTAAGATTTTCTAATCATAACTTTTCTTGACTTTTCAGGTCATGAATAAAAAGTTTTCTAGTTTCAAATATTCATCCATTGTAACTTTTATTGAATAAATGATTCATGTTATATGACCTTTCTAATGATAGCACGTGACAACTTTTCTTTTCGAAAAAAGTGAAAACTTTTAACACGCAGTTGAATATAATTTTCTTTTAATTGAGAGAGAAAGGGTTCTTTATATCAAAAAGTGGAATACAACAGAAAAATGTCTAAGAAGGTATCTGGAAGATGCAAAACTGTACCCTCTAAGTATGGCTTCTTATTTTATGCATAGGAATTCCAAATATAGTGATGTTTGCTGAAAAAAAATTGGAATGCGAAAAATTTCAAAGAGTCGTCTTTTATAAATGTATTTGATATGTGTGAGTAAAGCTGTAAAGTAGTTTTTTATTACTAAATAAGGCTTCCATAACAGCTTTCGAAAATTAAATGCCATTTTGTTTATTATTATTTTACAATAATTTTATTATTATTATTATTCTATTTTTGAAGCAACGAATTTTTTTTATGTGTTTCTGGCTGACAGTTAGATGGGAAATGGAAAAAAAAAATAATATTGTGTGGAAAACCTAGACTTTCTATTCTAAATATATGACAGAATTCCTATCCCGTATCACCGATTCATATACATAACTCTCGCCTATTTTTGTTTTATATGCTTTGTATGTTAGCTTTTTAGAGAGTTTTTGATATTTCCTCAAAACATTTTCGAGGCGAATTTCGTCCAGATTATTTTCTTTCGGTATTCCCTTTGATCCTAACATGATGAAAAATCTATTATTTTAGGTACTGAAATTTTATTTTTAAAAAAACAATAGTTATTTATTTCAAAATTGATATCGGAATATGTTTTCTTAAGAATTGGTATTTTATGTATAACGTTTGATTCCGGTATGAATTTATTTGATTTTAGTTTACCTTGTGATATTTTTTTAAGCTCAACATTACAATGAAAATATATTTCTGAGTACTATAGATTTTTTTCTTATCTATTATTATCAGAAAGAAAAAATTACGAAAAATAAGGTTTACAGGAAGGAAATTAAAAAATTTAACTGCACGTTAGTTTGATTCCAGATATAAACGGTTATGAAATAAAATTCTCAGAAGAAGCATTTTTTAATTTAAAATTTCAAAGTATTTGGAAGCTACATTTCAGTGGCATATTAAATGCAAGCACTTTATTTAATACTAAGAAAGATTAAGTAATTTACTTATTTCAGAGTGAGTATTTAAGTGATGAAGCAGGAATTGAATGAGTATTTAAAATTTCTACAAAGAAAATATTTCCATAAGATTTTCGTATAAAATAACTGTGCACATCCTTTATTTTGTTTGTAAACAAATTTGTAAATTATTTCACCTTTGATACTTTTTTATAAAGATGAAATAAAGTTTTTCTACCTGTAGAAAGACTTTGGTTTCAATAATGAAGTTATTTAAAGAAACTATTTTTTATTCAAACGACCTTTCACAAAATAATGTTTTCTTTTAAATCTCTTACGTCGATTTTTTGATTTTTGAGGAATAAAAACTGTTTTACTGAGTGGGGCCTTGCATGGAACATTTGCAAGCCAATTTAAATTGTTCATATCATCCAATGTCTAACTGTTTGTTGTCTTGTAACGTCCTACATTTGCTCTTTCTGCAACATGAGTAATATATGTAGGAATTGGATGGGACAGATTGCCCATTCAACCACATTTAGATCAGTGTCTAGGGTCACTGATTGAAGGAAAAGAAGCTTTTGAATAAGAAAGTTAAATTTATTTACAGGAATAAGGAAAAGACATTAACAATTACGACAGGACAGGTTATTTACAATAGAGAAAGAAGTATCACTTTTAGATGCCACCAAGGGTGAAGCCTAATCAAGTGTTTCATAGCAAAACTATGTGCCACTGATGCGTATTAGATTCATATTCGGAGCAAAATGACCCTCTCAGTCTCCGTCTGCCGAGCGAATGCGTAGTTCACTTTTTTCTCAAATTTGACGTCAGGCGTCTTAGACTTTGGATCAGAGGTATTTAGTGGTATCCATGGTGCCATCTATTACAACAAAATGAAACTAAATATGGAATAGTAATGACCGCTAATTAAATCTCTACATATATTACATAATTAAATTTGCACCACACTTTCCTTGTACTATATGAGTATTTATTTTTTTGGATTGAATAGATGCCTTCCTATATAGGTTGCCCCGAAATGTCATTTAAAAACTCTAACTATAGCTCGGGTTATGAAATAAGTCAATACAGGACAGAAACGCACCGGAGAAAAGGCGTTACAGGATACTCGTTGCAGTACAAGGTAAAATATGCAACGCAGTTTTAATGGATGAATTTTCATTAGCATATAGAATCAAGTTCTTGAAAAAGAACATGCATAGCGAGCATGAATTTGGATGTCAAGTTTTTTGAACACTAAATTTAGCCATTCCAAACATTTATTGATGATTTTGTCTAGAAGAAAAGTTTTCTTCAGTTAAATATATATTATGCATTTTATCTAAAGTATCTGCGTAATTCGCTGAAAAAGCATCCTCCGCAGTGGCTTCCTTTTGTGTTTTTCTGTTCCATGTTTTATTAAAAGAAAATAACTAGTTTCTATAGCCTTGATCCTAATATTAAAGAATTGTAAACGACCTTGATTTTTTGACCCCGGTATTGATTTTTTTTTCATAATGCTATTAAATAACATATTCCCTTTCTATCATTACCAGCATGAAGCCGAAAAAATGTTTTATTCTTTGAGGGGGGTGCATATCCAATTTCTTATAGCCACCTATGGCGATCACTATAGTGATTTATTTCATTTTTTGTTATATTTACAACGAGCGTTTTCAGTCGCCAAAAAAGCCTCATTTTACATTTATGAATATTACACATGAATTCTGAATGATAATTTCAAACTTATATTTTTTAAAGCGACATGGTCTTTTTGCTACCTTTTTGACTATGGAATTGGCTAATTCCAGATTGCATTCCAATAAGACACAACACGGATATCCTCTCAATAAATGTCCAGTTGAGGAATAAAATTTCAAAAGTTGCTATCACGTGGAAAAATGAATGATCGAATGCTCACTTAAATGCCATAAATGTCCTTTGATTAAAGCTAAAAATTAATTACGATGTTCGGCCTAAAATAATAATCACGTAATTTAAAAATCAATGCTAATAACAGTCTTCTAAAGCATAAATAAGACTTAAAATTTTGCTATAAATTAAAAATAATAAATATTCGATCATAAAGCAGGAATATATATACTTTTATGCACACCCACACTGAATGTGCAGAAATGTATTATTTATATAATTTATCTGCGTTAAAATTTCTTTTAACTATCTAAAATAATTCGGGAGAAAAACATAAAATACATAACTTGTTTCTTTTAATGTTTCATTGAAATCTTTATGACCAATTTTATTTCATTTCTACAAAAATGAAGAGATCGGGAACAAGTCAAAGATATTTCAAATCTAATTAGAAGGCCATTTCGCAAAAAGTCATTCAAAAGCATTTTTTTTCTAAGTTTGTCAATTCATTTACTTTATTAAATAATATATTTTATAAGTCTATTTTAATAGAATATACACATTTATTTTGGAGATAAACAAGAAAAATAAAATTTCACATCTTGTTTTATTTCAAAGTCCACTGTCCCCTTAAGAAAAACAATCATTTCTTATTCCGCATGTTATAAACAAAATTTTGTGTTACAAGAAATCTATTGAAATCAGAAGAAATGATTAAACAATTATTCCCCAATAAATCACAAGATTTAAATTTCATTAGAAATATCTTTTACGTTCCATATGTCTGTACACACTGGATATAAACCGATAGAAATACATTAGATTAGAAAATCAAGACAGCGAATAATTTAGTAAAATAATAGTTGCTTCTCAAATTAACACATATCTGAATGAAGACAACTCATAACGTGACATGTGCTATGGTGATTGCACGGACTATCTAAGAAATCTAATGTCAGTGATATTTTCAATGTGATCCTTTTATTTTAGTGAGAGAAAAAATACGTCCTTGAATATTCCAAGATTCACAGGCCCGTCATTATTTAAGTTTTTTTTTCTTTTTTTTTCAAAACAATTTATTGATTATTTAGATAACTTTTCGAACTTTTTTTTAGCATTTACTGGACATTCCCCGCAACACCCCTCTTTTTACTATACAAAGTTCCCATTTGTACTAGTTGACTGACTGGAATAATGGGAACGAAAAGTTACTAATGCATGTTGTTGTTTCTTATGGCCCTTGTCATTGAAAATGTCCGCTATTATGTGGACAGCAATTTAAGCCGTTAGGGTGTGGCTTTAAATTTTTTTCAGCAGCGCCATCTAGAGCCAAGAATACGACTTTGCCACTCACCTGCCACAATCTTCTTTACAGGACGGACTCCATTCATGCATTTTCATTCACAGATCGTAATTTAGACCTGAATCGGAGAAAGATTACGTCCGAACTAATAACACCAGTGGCATTACTCTCGTCATGGATGACTTTGTGACCATGACAGACTTATACGTGCGTCAGTCACCACCACACACGGGAAACCTTCGGCTGGAGGATTCAAACTCGCAACGGAACGGCCATGAATCCAACGCCCTATCAACCAGACTATCCCAGCCTTGGCTAATGTATAAAAGGAATTGACAGAATGTAGCGAAAAGCAGGACATAGTTTAATGGGGATTTAGCTAGTAGTACAATGATTTGTATACCGATTGAGTTTCATGAAATGATGACTATTTAGGGATCTGAATTGCTTGCAATTTATTCCTCAAACAAAATATTTTGATTTGGTTGGAAAAGCAGTTGATAGAAATTCTAAATATTCCGCCAAGGAGTTTTAAATCATAATTCGGCAATAATTTAAGAGGAAAAACTGGTTTATAAAAATCACTCTTTTATTGTCTCAGTTCCCGGAAGATCATTTCACTTTGAAATTTGTTTAATATTCTTCTTAAAAACAAAACAATTCATTTAAATTTTTATCATAAATATCTCCTATTTACTTTTTTTCTATGCAAAGTATGTCAGTGAGGAAATAATGCAATCATCAAGATTTTGGACTTTGAAATTTTGACGAATCTCCATGTTTCAGACCTCCTTGATTCTAAAAAATAGATTTTTGACATTTTGTCTGTCTCTCTGAACAAAAGAACTAAAAAAAATGAACTACAAAGGTGAAATTTGGCATATAACATTAACACCAATTTTATAGATTTCTATCAAATTTTGTCAAAATGCGTTTAAAACAAATGTGTCTGATAGGCTGTATGAATATAAATTAACATGACAATTATAAAACGAAGAAAATTAGATAATTAACATTTGGTGTACAGATTTGACATCTAAATAATATATATTTGTACCAACTCTGGAATCAAATATGTGGACAGATTGACTGCTTGTCGATATGAACTTTCACAAAAATGGAAATATAATAAACACAAGCAAAAAAAAAAGTGAAAAAGGCAATGACTTAAATGTTTGAAACTTGGTTATTTAACTTGTAATTATTACTATAGTGTCACATGTAGTGTTAATTAACAGGAGAAAATGAGTTCAAAATGCATATATTCGTGATAGGTTGTGTAGTTTTCTAGGTTCAAGCCGAAGACCTGTTTTTCATAACTATATTTCACCATGGTCATAAAAAGGGCCGAAAAAATTCTTCAATTATAATGCCGTATAAGGCTCTTTCATTTTTATTGTTCGCCAGTAATATGCATGTAAAAATACGGAAATGCATTTATTAAAGAATAGCCGAGAAAGTGTCAGGATGATGATACCCGCCGGTTATTTTTCCGTACAGAAGGGGAAAGTGTATAATATCAAAAAAAGTATTCAATTTTGACGAATCTCCATTTTTTTTTTTTTTTTTGGATTTACGTCTTTTTCTTTGCCTGTAAAATCTCTTTAACTAAAAATTAAGTATGGTGTATCTACATTAGTCTTCGCATTTTGAACAAAGCACCCAATCTAAAAAATTAATAGTATAAGTCATTGTTACAACTAGAATATTTAAAACTCTAGATTCATGTAATCTGATATACAAATTTATCATTTAAAGTGTAGATCCTTACTGAATTTCGAACAAATTCATCAGAGAGTCGTCAACTGAACATACTTACTTTCGAATGCATGTAAACAAGATAACTCAAAAACGCCACGATTTAAATGAATGAAATTTAATTTTTGATTTTGTTACTAAAATTATAATTCTGTGACGAATTTTAGTTTCTATTGGTTGAAAAAAGTTTCCAAAATGCATTATTGATTTTATTTTCTATATTAAGAAGCATAAAACTCTCATGTGCGGAATGCGGAATTCTGAAAATGAAAATTTGAGCACACTCTTACCTAAGGCACACAGTTTTATGCTGGTGATTTGATAATAATTTTATTAGAGACTAAGCCAGAAAATTTTGAAAAGATCATTTTACGAGAGTCTATTAGCATTGTTATTTTATTAATTTTTTACAAAGCAAAAGGTTTTTAAAGCTTAATTAATTTTAAAGTAATCACAAAAATTCCTCCCCTATAATTTTGGTAGAGCAATTTCGTTTAAACATTCCTAACTCAATCTAGAATAAATAAATATACTATTTTGGAAGTCATTCTATCACCAGTTTCATGAAGCGAATTGTTCTATACTTATCCAAGTATTTTATGCTCGCATGAATGTGTTCTTTATCAATTTTTTGAAAGTGCAAAGGAAGGAAAATAAAAGAAGAGATTTTAAGGTTTCTTTTGTATCTTATCTTTATTTCGGGATAGCACAAGTTGTATTATCATGAGAGGAAAGGAAAGAAAAATGTTGAATCCTATTTGTTTAGAGTACAATTGGTTGAATAGTTCGTTAAGCCTAAAATAGTCGTGCTGAATTATTTACCTTTAGTGATTAATGTTGGTGATTAGCATTTCGTTCCTTGATTATATGGAAAAAAATGAAGGTTAGTAAATTACAGATTAAATTCAAAATTATTTTTTTAGCAAAGTGTTTTGGTGAAATGAATTTGAAATTCGATATGAAGCTATATAATTTGTAAAATAAATAAATGCTTAAGTTCATTCAAAATTCACAATTGTTGCTACGTGCCTCTCCCATAAGGATTTTATATTAAAACAGTAGGATTCATAATTATAAATAATCCTTCAATGTGTTATTTATAGAGCACAAGAGAAAATCATTTGTATCTATGTACGATATTTTGTAGTAGGGAATTTCTAATACTCTGATTATCGTAGCAAGATTTCATTTTTATATCGGTAAAAGATACTGAGAAAGAGGCGCAACATTATAATCTCTAAAATATTCAAATAAACATTGGATTTGTTGTAATGTGATAAAATACTGTAAGGATAATTCTGAATTATTATTTGTTTATTCTTGTACTTTATATATGAAAGAGCACTGTCATGTTTAAATGTAAAATGTTGAACTTGTTTACATGTACATGAGAACGTTTTAAAAATAAATACCAAATACCCAGTTAAATAGCAGAAGAAATTAAATCAGTTACACAAGAACCGAAATTGTACTGCTGTAAACGAAAGATAGGGGGGGGGAACCGAAAAGTGTGTGCTATGATTATTATATCTATCACATCCTGAAATTATTAATCGATGAAAGGACGAGATTGCAAAAACATGTTTTATGATTTCAATTTACCAAGTGTTTCTGTAAAATTATTTCATTACTTAGAATTTTCAATATTTTTATCCTCTTGGAAAAATATGTGTTTGATGTTCTTCAAATCTACCATCTTTACAAACACTTATAAAATGACTTGGATACGAGTTGAAATGCTTTATAAAATTGAAAATTTCAATCCTTATGTAATTTTCATTCTGTTGCATAGCTAATAACTTCAGAATTCAAGTACTTTATTCTATATATCTGGTTCTTTTAGTTATCATTATAAGGTATTCGAAAACAGCCTACAGATCAACGTAACACTTGAATATTAATGAAATCGGTATACAAATGCTTACATCTTTTGATGAAAACATTTCTCTTCATTTATTTCTAAAATTATAAATTACTATAAAAAGAAGATTATATAAGTAAAGAATTTTGTCTATGTCATAGACAGTATTCGTGAAAACAAATTTTCAAAATTTAGAATTTAAGAGCTCTGAATCATTTTCAGAATAAGAATTTTAAGCATCTGAGCTTAATATTGGCTGGGTATGATTAATGATTTAGTGGCTTGCTCCAATCATAAAATGGAATTTTATTAAATCATATCAAGCCTTGCAAAGAAGGTTGACAAGAGTTAAGTAAATATTCTTCATGTTTTTGAAAAGAATTTTTAGAAAACGGCTAAAAATCTTGTTGCGAAACGGATTTGATTACTTTCGTTCATAACATACCATTGCGTAATTTTTGGCAAATAACATAATTTATATTTCTGGTACTGGCTGAATTTTTTTAAATAAATACTCTTTTACTATCATTCTAAAAAATCGATGCACATTTATATATAAAAAATAAAGGCCCCGAAGGTACTCGTTAAGAGCTGATATAAGTTATTTAAATAAATTGAAATTTTAATCAGAAATTATAACACATATCTTTTATTCTTCATATCTTAATTTACTTTCTTAAAATATTGTTTGCAGCTTTTATAATATTCTTTTAACTCCTCATGCTTTTATATTCTTGTTTGATTAAAAAATTATTTTATATTTTTCAGTATATTGATATAAGCCAGTTTTAAAATATCTTACTGTTGTTATTTTCTCTTATTTTTAGCCTTTATAGCCTTTCAGAAAATATTATTATAAAATTTTAGAAAAAATAATTAAAATCAATATTTGTTTTTTAATTCATTACCAGATGGCGCCATGGATGTGGAATCAGAATTTATTTTCGATCAATCGATTAGTCTATAATTAAGTTTATGAGACATAAAATTATTACGTTGTCTTAGGAAATACACAATTCTGAAAGAATATGGAGATATGTCGATTATAAAACTTCGCCATTTAAAACATGAAAAAAAGTCCGATAAAGTCAGACAAAAGAATTAAAAAAAAGAAAACAGAAATAATGTGACCTATCTTATATGTGATTAATGACCATTCTGTTGTGAAAAAAAAATTATAAGCAAAAAATCTGAAGACGTATTAGAGCAATACAGTTCTCAGTATACTCAAAAATTGCAACAACAAAGTAGAGTAATTTACTCGAATATTTGAACCTTTAATTTCTGGTTGCCATCCAGAAATTGTTGGACTAATAAAAGCTTCCACGTAGGTGTAATGTACACATGTCTGAAAAATTTTTAACAGCAGAGAAAAAATATGCCGTGATGCTTTTACCGTATATTAATACTATAAATATGTAGAATTCCTGCTCAGCGTTTTTTTCCATCAGAAGGCAGATTAAAAAAAAGATATCGCGAAAGAATGTGCAGTTGCTCTGTAATATGAATAAAATAACTACTATACTACTTTCAAAATTCAAATGAAATAAGTTTAAATATCTTTAAGAAATTCATACATAAATATCTCAAAAAATATTTTGCTAAAATGAATTGCTATTGAAAATCACGAGAGCCTTCAAATGTTCGAAATGGAAGTATATTAAGTAAAGGTATAAGAAAAAGAAGTCGTATTCAGGATCGTTTCCATAGATATATTTGATATGCCTATATTTTATGATTTATGGCTTTATTTATATATATTTTTTAACTTCTGTACATTCATTTAAAAAAAATTATCTGAGACATGCATGGTTTATTCTGAAGAAGTGTATAAAATAAAATTTCGATATACAAAAGCGTCAAATTTAGAAAAACCGGTTTGAAAATTTTATTCACTTGGGGCAAGAATATTTTTCCAATTTAAAAGGGAGATAGACGCATTTTTCTTACAGGATTTTAAAATATATTTTTTAAGCATTTATTTTTTCATCAAGGGCAGAAAGTAAACAGAAAACAAACTTTGAGAATAACATCGCAATTCTACAATATATATAGAGAGAGGACACCATTTCGGTAAAAATGTTTTTGACAGTAGGATAATTCAATCAGCAACTCTTTAAACATTTTTGAATATTTCACATCATTTGAATAATTTCTTTTTATGTATTTCCGCTTTTAATTTTAGCTGAAGATATATATACGAATTACGAAAGAATAAATTTAATTAATAAACATCGTAACTATTATGTAATGAATGAAAAAAATTAATGTTAAAATTTCTAAGTTCGGTCTGCAATTTTTCGATATTTGAATTGTTAATAGTAATTTGAATCGGAAAGAATTAAAAGAAATGCAATCCCAATCCAACCTTTTCTGTCTTCATTTGTAGGCAGCATAGCATATTTCCTGTTCATTATAAGGTAAATTAAATTTTGATCAGATAACATCTTGAAATGAGTTGTGAAATAATTGATCTTAAGATAAATATTTATAAAATAATTCAAACAGGAACGTGTCTGCTGTTTAGAATGGATATAGTTTTCTTTAAAAACCTGAACTTAAAAAATTAAATTTATTTACTCACTTATAAAAAGTTATTAGGATTAAAATATAGTTTAGAACTATAAACTATAACGACTAAAAGACTTCGAAATATAGAGACATATAAATAACTAAGGCCTTACATGGATAAGATTACTCAATTTTATATAGACCCCTTTATTTACTAAGTTACAGAGAAGGGCAAATAGTTTTTGTAGAGAAGTAATGAGGACCAGCAAAGGACACAAAAAGAGAAGTGAATTTTACAGACTAATAATAAAGTATGGAGTTTTATAAATATATATTCAGATCTAATATTGTAAAAAAATATGATTTCTATTACAGAAGAGATCCTTAATAGAATATATAAAGAAATAATATCCTGACATCCAAAATAATAAAGTTACCTGACACAAAAAAATAGTTTTAAACTCAATAGCTTTCTTTTTATAAGAATGATATGAAAAGCTGTGTACTTAAGAAGTTTAGTTGCTAAACTTTTCGCAACAATGCTTATTTATAAACTATCATTTTCTTGAATAATTTTCAAGCACTCAGACAGCAATTCATTGACAATTTTATAAATATTTTATACAAATAAGTTAAAATAATGCTTATTATGAAGAAAGGATCAAAATATGTTGCAATTACAAATACTAAATAATGATATTAACAGACCACTTAAAATAGGGATACTTACTGACTTAGATTTGTCATTCGAACGAAAGAAGCTAAATAGCCTGGGGTAATAATGTTTATTACTATTGTATAATTACCACACTGGTTTCCTTGTTCACTCGAGGCCGGTACTAATTAGCCCTTCTATGTCCGAGAATCTTGAGCTGATCATAAAATTACATACAAGAACTATAAGGTATAGGAATAAAATAATATATCTTACATTTGAATTGCTAATTTAAATAGATTTCAGTATGAGGTTCCTATATTGTGCATTGTAGGTTTTAGAAATATGTAATTTCATTCTGTGTGTATACAAGCTCATTATGGATTAAAGAATAAAGTGCAGCTGTAATATACTTCTTTAAACGCAATAAATTATTTCTGCAATCATTTGCACAATCTTTCCATAATATTACATGAAAAAAATTCTAATCTTGAAAATTGAATGATAGTATCACTAAGTGAAACCTTCTTATCAATTTTTCATCAAACCATACTAGTTCACGTAGGATCATGAGGAATGACAACATTGGGAAATAAATCATTATAAGTTGTGTTAGTATGCAATGTAGAAGTAAATCATTATTCCTTAGCATAATTTAAATCCTTTAATCATTCTTATATAATTTTATAACGTGTCCAAGAAACTGTTGGAAGCATTATATGCTAGGCTTATTATCTCTTATTCAAATCCTACAAAAATGGTAGTAAGTGAATGATTTTATATTGATGATAATGTATGCAAATCATGCAGAATTATTGAAAGTATTTTAGTAGGGCAACATTTTTATTAAAGAATATGGGATATTTGAAGTTATTTAACCGTGCACCAGCAATTTCAAGATTTGTTTATTTATTTTCAGCTGAAGTCTGAAATGTATGCATAAGTCTAAAGCATGCAAATTAAAATTAATTTTGAGTGCAAATTAAAATTTAATCATTGATTCAAGCACTATTTCATTAAAAGTTATTTATCATGAAGATTAAGACGCATTTATATTAAAAAATGTTTCTTTTTTCATGTCAAAAATGCCTTTGAGTAAATATATGTATTCTCCATTTTTGAAATTGTAAAATTTATTTGAAAAAAAAGGACATAAAGGGTGAAGATAAAAAATATGGATCACTGCGCAGGGCAAAATAATTCATTTAATTTTTTTTCTTAAAAATTTGTCCTAAGTAATTCATATTCAAATAAAAACAGTAATCTCCCGCATTTTAAATTAACGAATCTTTATTAAGAAAATGTTTTCTCACCTAGTATAATTCTAAACAATAGGCGAGTTTATCATTTGCTTCAGCTGCGTGTGGGAAATGATTTAAGCAAACAAAACCTCACTTTGAAAATCCAATAAGTCAATATTTAGCAGATTTATATTTATACATGAGTATTTATAATCTTCAAAAAAATCTTGAAGCATCAGAAAAAGGGAGAAAGAAAGAAAAAAGAAAACTACATGAATTTCCTGACACTTCGACATTTTCTTGAAAATTCTTTTAGACTATTTTTCTTCAACTTGCATCCTGTGACTAAAATTGATTACATTGCGACGAATGTTATTATCACCTAGAGTAGAATTAAACTTTCAGCCGGAAATTGGATTTTTAATATAGTTTCCTATTTGTTTTTTCCATAAGCCCATTGGCAATTCGAGTTTAATTTTACAGTTTCTCTTATTTTCAGTTTCTTGATATCGATAATTATTTCTATTAATGATAGCACTAAAAGTACTTAAGTAAAACATTATTCATTTTATAATAAAATTCCTTCTGTTTGTTAGAGGTAGTGATTGGACTTTTCAAAAATTCAACTACTATTTCAAAAATTCATTATTTCTTTTTTATATAATACTAGCTGTTACCATTTGCGTTGCTGCCACAGATGAAATAATTTTGGAAATATCGTTTGAAATTTAAAATAAATGCCTTGTTTAACGACGAATGATAGAGAGAATAATATATATTTTCTTATCGGAAATGAATACATTCGTTGAAATTGATTGATATATAAAAGAGAAGCGTATATTATATCAGTTCTATTTTTTTAACTTTATTATTCAAGATTTTAGGGTTGGCCATACTTTTTTGTTTTCCCATCATCAACCAGGAATAAGTATTCAAAGTTTCATCGCAATTGGATGAGTGGTAGGCAGCGCATAAGAGACATACAGACAAACATTCCTTTTTATTTATATTGATTTGTAGACATTTCCATATTGTGATTTCGATGAGGTTATAAAATTTCAGATTTAAATAAATCATTTATTTTTTAATCGATTAATTAATTAACGTCGATTGTAGTTACTTACCTAGAGAAAAAATAAACAGATTTTTGTGGTCACTTTGTGTGCACAGATTTTCCTCAGTTTTTTTATTAGATTAATCTTGTAAAGACGGATCAGGTGGTTTCAATTGAAACGATTATTATTATTTAACAGCCAAGAACACCAGTTCGTTGTTAAAATGTTAACCTGACTTTAAAATCTACTCATTTCTTAATGTTAAAATTGAAAAATATTTAAAGTTGCCACTGAATGCAATAATTTTCTGATAATAATTTCTAAAAAGAAATTTTTCAAATATCTTTTATAAGTTTCAACATTTAGAGTGGACAAGTGATCACTGCGTTTCATATTAGGGGCCTAAATAATTGTGCACTCGATCTAGAAGAGCCTATTATGAAACAATTAAGAACCATTACCTTATATTAATTATTGTTAATTGCAAGTCAATATATAGCTGTAAGCAATGTTTGGCTGATCATTTATCGATGCGATGAAATTGAAAAAAAATCAAAACATAGCTTAAAAGAATTTTTTTAAATTTAATTCTATTAAACAAAACCAATTCCCAAAGGCATGAAAAAGCTATTCACGCGCCTTATCCATGACCATCATAAAAAATTTCCCTTAGTAAAATTTATTTTTCTTATCTAGACTAATAAATCATAATTAATATTTAATTTCCTGATGTTCATCAAAATATGGTAATGATTTAATTAAACTTAATTAAGCACAATAAATTATTTTTAAATTAAGGTCATTTGTATTATTAAAAATAAGTGATTTTAATCCCTAAAATATAAAACTTATGTCTTTTTGAAATATTTTCTTTTCAAATTGAGACGATAATCGAGTGAAACGAATGAGCGATGACAAGGATATAAGAGAAAATTGAGGGAATTTTGCTTCAAATTACATGTTTACAGCCCCGCGTTTTTTTTTAATATATTGACTGATGACAAATCACTTATATAAGATTAATACAAAAGTACTACAACACAAAATGTGTATTTTGGACGCTTTTTTCCGTTCATTTGAAACTATCTGACACGAAACTACAACTTTATTCATAAAACCACATATTAAATTACACATATTTGAATCAATGTGATTTTGAGTTATGGTCTTTACAAACTTATTAATGTACATACCGACTGATGGAAAACTTGCTGATGCATGTAATTAAAAATTTGGCAGGCATTAAATATGAAAATTTAAATCTCTGAAGCAGTTTTTATCCATCTGGATCTTTTCGTTTTGTATTATTAAATTATATATAAACAGCCGGTTTAGTTTAGTTATATTAACATCCCTTTGTTAAGCAACTCTAGGACTATTTTGGGATAGACCTTGTAATTTTGAACCGTGATTAGATGACAAGGACGACATTTGAGCTAGCACCACCTCACTCCACACCACACCAGCGGAAGGACGTTTGGCCAGACGTGTAGTAGCCCCCCCTCCCTCCTTACACGTTAATTCTTCAGTGGAAACGGGTCTCGAACCTGAGACTTACCACCAGGTCACCGTTACCCTATATAAACAGCCAGACAGTTATACTTTCTTTGAATTAATTACATTCATAATTCAGCAGAAATCTAAGAATTTGTTGCTAAGACTTTAAATCAAATTTCATTCATCTAGATTAAAGCGTTTTTAATTTATAGCATTCACAGCCAGATTGGCAGAGGAATTGACAGACAGACATCATCCTAGAAATGTTTTTTTTTTTTTTTTTCGATTGAGGAAGATTTGAAAGGGGGAAATTCATTAAAATCTTGATTTCGTTGACGATTATAATACTCATTATTTACATATTTTGTAAACAAGAAAGCAAAACAATTAGGAGTTAGTTATTACAAAAACAAAAAATAATTAAATATTAACGTAATCTAAATTCTCATTTTGTAGGAGGGAAATCAAAAATTAAATTATATTGAATTTGATAATTTTCTTATAATTTAAATAAACTTTTTTTCCATATTCGAAATTTGGTTCTTATTCGAAAAATCTCGTACATTGTTGAATATTTCCCAAAAGCAATTAAATTTAAATTCTGATTTCACAGTAAACATCTTTTGTTCGAAAAATTAATTACATTTCTTTATTTGATCTTAAAATTTCATAAAAATAATATTCTATTTCTGAAAAAGTCCTCGACAGATGAAATTTTTGAAAAAATCAACTATTTTAAAATTTATTATTCCACGTGGAGATTTTTTAACCAACCGAAACAACTAATGAATTCAAAGGAGTGTGGAAGAAGTCGATTTAAAAATACTTATATTTTGCAAGAATTAATTGCATTTGTATTCATTTCTTCTCCTATATGCAAAAAGTATTTAGCTAATAATTCACTAACTAATTAACCGATTGATTTCTTAAGAATGTTTATTTATTTCTAAGAAAGAAAATCTTTGAAAGGAAAAAGGGGTTTCAACACAAAGAAAGGACTCAGGAAACTAATTGCTTTTCAATTTTTGATGTTCTAGCAATTAGCCTAGAATTATTGACTATATTTTTTATATAATTTTATTCCTTAAACATTTAATGAGTGTTCATGAAATTTACAGATCTAATAGCACTAATAATCAGTACTTTACAAATAAAAAAGAATTTGAAGGAATAAATAGAACTTGGAATTAAATGAAGAACTGGAAAACATAATAAATAGAATTTTAAATTCATTTTGGTCCCCTAACTATAAAAAGTATTCCCTGTTCTTAGATAAACTCATAAATAAAAATCATCAATTAGCCCTCTTTGTTGAGAAAGTATAGACTTATCATATTTCTATTAGTTATTTGAAAAAAATATATATAAGAATATATTACTTTCATACATCATCCACCACCTTTTGATTAGATCAACAGGAAATTCATTATAAGTTTAAAAGAAATGCTTTAAAAAACACGATTCTTACATTTAAAAAATGATGCATATAACTTTACGCATTTTTAGTTTGGTAACATAAAATAATGAATTCATGAAACTCAAAAGTTAAAGTTTTCATATAATGGTTCTAATATTTGATAATATTTTCGCACATATTACATATTTTAATAATTTTAAACATTTATTTGCTGATTTATTTTCAGGAATTTCGTTACTTTCTAATATAAACCTTTTTTTTAAATGAAGTCTGTATAGTTGTTTTGATTCTATTCCATTTTAATCTATTCGACAGTCTATTTTTGATTATTTAAAACTGATTTTTTAGGAGGTTTTTTGATTACTGATAATCTTACGTCTTCACAATTATCAGTTTGAAAACTTCATACATTCATTGAAATATCAATCCAATATAATGTTTGAATGAAAAAGGGATGAATACAGCTAAAACTCTGGAATCTAAGAGGTTTTTATGTTATATTAAAATAAATTTAATCATAAAAGAATATGCTAATACCACAAAATTATATAGACTTCAAAATGAATTTTTTTCTCGAACACCGAAAGGAGAAGGAAAATATAAATTAATAATTCAGTTTCTTATTCATCATGTCAGATGTTTGATTTGGAAAGAAGTTACATAAATTTAAGCATTTCTTTTATTAAAGTCATATAAACAAAAGTCGTTCAACAAAGCAAATTTGATTTTTGAAAGCAGAAAAATTATTATAGACATAACCGCTCACTAAGAAATCTAAGATGACATTTAGAATTTAATAAATAATGTACTAAAAATAATTTTCTTGCAAACAAAATAATATTCAAAATGTTACGGAAACCTTCATTAAATATTTTATCTTCTGAGAAAATATCTGCATAAAACTATATTGAAATAAAATTAAAGTCGTTTTTTATATTTATAGATTTATACTAAAATTATAATCCCATGTAAATGTAGAGACGCGGTGGCCTCGTAATAAAGTCTGGGTTTCGGAGCTGGAGGGTTTCAGATTCATGACCCGATTCCATCGACGAACCGCCCTGTAAGTGGGTCTGATGCACGTTAAATCCATCTGAGTCAAATGTTCTCCCGCTGGTATTGTGGGAGGAGGCGAGTGCTAGCTCAGATATCGTCCTCGTCATCTGACCTTGGTTCAAATTTACGAGGTCCGCTCCAAAATAACCTTATAAAAAGATATTAATATAACTAATCTAAACCTATGAAAATATACTCGCATTTATTAAGTAGAGGTATTTGAAATTGTATAAAATTATGTTTTGGATAATTTAAGCTTTGATTTGGTTTTTATTGATTTACTACAGTTTTTACTTAAAGTAAAATAGTTTCGAGTACAAAAGAATTCGAAGATAGATTGCTTTTTTGATAGAAAGTTGATAGTTTTTTTTTAAAAATTAAATAACAATATTATGATTATAAAACAAATTTGATTTTCTTTCAATTATTATAATACATTTTAAAAACCAACAGAATTTATATCTAATTTTGAATTAGAAGCTTACAGTAAAAACTTTAATAACGATAAAACTTTTAAAACTATCTTGTTCTATACAATTAATTCATTAAATAATTAATTAGAAATAAGTTTTCTCATTTCCATTACATTATTTGAATATCATAGTTCAAATCTAATATGAAAGACGAGTCATTGCTCAGAAGTTCTAAAAATGAGGGCTGATGATCCCTCCATAAATGTCAATTACGAGCTGAGAGCTGTTTTATGTGAAGTAGTAATAAATAATAAATGTGTCTGGCTCTGCAACCCTAGAAATCCGAGTAGTCTATTTCTTTGTTAGCCTGTTTCTAAATATTTCTTTATTGTTAACATCAAAATATGACCACACTGATGAGATCAGCCGCAGGAATGCAGACAACTCTATCATGGAAACAGACGGAAATATATTGTCTCCTGCGACTTCAGCAACTGAAAAAAAGGAAAATCAGAATTCAGTTTCTCAACTAATTTCCAAGATAACATTTTCAAATTTTAATTCAAAGCATTCATATTTTTTATTTTGTAAATATTGCCCCAGCATTAGTAAAAAAAAAAATATCTATTGTTTCGAATATATCAACAAATATTTTTCGGTAAAATTTATATTCTTAGTATAACCATATTCTACTACTTTTTCAAATGCCAGTTTTTACTTTTTCTTTATCTTTTCTATCTATGCGAATCCTCCTTTAATGTATTTTTATGTCTGTATTCGGTTCAATTTCATAAGTATGAAAAAGAATAAAGATAACATATGAAATAAGACTTAATCGTTAAATTTACATTTAAAAATATTAAAATAAATTTCCAAGATTTTTATTTTAATTATCTCAATAATCTTAGTGCAAGACCTTTAAAACTATTATTCATGATACAATGTTTTTAAAGTGCATTATCAAACAATAGTGTTAAAGAAACATAAAATATAATTACGAAATATCGAACTTCATTGAAACCTAATTTAGAAAACCAATAATAATGCACGACACAATTTATATGAAATTATTTCAATAGAAAATGGGAAGTATATATATAGATTAAATTTCAAAATTAATAAAGTGTTCCAATTATTTAAAGTATAAGTTTTATATACCTTGTAATGGATGCATTGCTTTTCTGGAATTGAATTTTTAAGCAGGAAATACTACAAACATTCAGAAAAAAGAATTTAAGATTGAAATATCCCATATTCTATCATATATTGCAAATAAACCACTTTGAACCACAGCTTTACGAAAATGGAAGTTTTAGTTTAGTTTAGTTATGTTAAAGTCCCGTTTCGAAGCAACACTACGGCTCTTTTGAAACTGACGTCATAATTTTGAACCGTAGTCAGATAGCGAGGACGACACCTGAGCTGGCACCTCCCCCTCCCCAAACTTCATCACCAGTGGGAGGAAATTTGGTCTCGACGGATTTAACGTGCACCAGACCCAATTAAACGGCGTTTTTTCTGTGAAATCGGGCCTCGAACCTGAAACCCTCCGGTTCTTTAGTTTTAATTTCAGTTTGCAGTTTTAGTTTTTGTTATACAAAAACTGTTTGAACTGAATGTTTGTTTTGTGTGCGTGTGAAAAGCTTAAAGATGCTATAGTCAGTAAGATTGAGGAGATTATTAGACTTTTTCTATTTATAAGTGCCTGCTTTAGTAAATGTTTCAAAAGAAGAACTGATATCTGAACTATTTAATAAGATGGATAATTTTTTGCGTCTTCGACTCAATGACATCAGAAAGTATCTAAAAGTGAAAAAATGTAATTGTGACCAAGTTTCAGTATGTGTTGCATATAAATAGTGGAAACGTTAAAGTAATATTTGTCGTTAATGAGCTTATGTTTCCTTCCAAAACAGTAACTGTATGAATTATATTAATTAGATATCATTCATAAGAAATTTTCGAACTTTCCTTGGATGAGAAAGACTTAAGTAAGTACTTCGAAGTTGATTTTACAAAAGTAAAAAAAGATGCTATGGTGTTTTTGGCAGAAATAGTATTTGTAATCAGCCAGAAAGTAAATATACCTCAAAATGAACTGGGATTTTTTCTAATGATGACAAAAATTTTAAATGTCAAGCGTAGAATAATTGCAAAGAATGGAATATTCTAAGTAAATGATTGCAATTTGAGAAAATTTACTTTGATCCAGATATCTCTTATGAGAATAAAATGCATTTTCATATTTAGTGTCATATTCTTGGGTCAAAATTGCCTAAAATGGGCACTATTTTTCTGTCTAGAAATATAAACTGTGACTACATCGTGTCAAACAAAGATTTGATTTGGAAATTTCCTTGTACAAATATCCAACAGACTAACTAGCAACAGTAATGCAAAATGCGTGTAGAAAAATCAAGTTTCATTTCACTGAACATAATATTTTATAAAAGAAATTTTCTGCACTTGAGTGGTGAGGACAATGCAAGAAAAATTCGCTGATTTTCTGAAATCCTTCACGGATATGAAATCGCTGGAAGCTGATTCTACTGGTAAAAAATTGTAGAAACTGAGAATCATATCGGATAGAGAGCAACTACTGTTTTGACAAAATAATGACTTTTATCCGAAAAAAATGCAAGAGAAAAATGATTCAATTGGCTAGAGCTTTATTAAATGCCCCGAAAAGTTAAAAAGTCAAACCCGTTGTGGAGAAGCCATATTTGGTTGCAAGATCTGCCTTCGTCATCACAAGAAGAGATTGATCAGGCAAGCAAAAAGTTTGATTTATTTTATTTTAAATCTCTAACTGTCCCATTTTGTCTTAATATATTGGAGCAGACTGATTGCTTCATTTTTTAATATTTATCTTTAAACGATAGAATTTTTTTGATTCAGAATTTCAAATAAAATATATAATTACCATTCTTTCTAATTAAAAACTGCGCATCATACTGATAACTGCTGTATACTGAACAAAAAAATTAAAAATTTGAATCAGAAGGAACCAGACGGCTATAACTAAAATTAGTAAATTATTTTCTAATTAGCCAATAATTACTAATTTATATTTGCAAACAATAAATTTAAATGTGCAATAATAGTAATGAAACAGTTCCCCCCCCCCCTTTTTATGATATGACTAGAAATTGTTGCCTAACTTAACGAGTAGCCGATCATTAGGAATTAACCCTTTGCTCTCAGAAAAGTAAAACGATGCATATTGATTCAAATGATACAGGGGCTTGTTTATTGCTTTAAAAATATACATATAACTGTTTAAATTTATATTTTCCTGGATTATTTTCTACATTTTATTACCATTTTGTAGGTATTTTTAATAATTAAAATTAAAACATAAACAAATAAAACATCAAAATGATACACTGTCTTGAATGGTGTGTTGTAGTCATCATTCGATTGCAAAGGGGTAATGTCTTTTATCGGACTGCGTAAAAAAATCCTTATAATCATCTAAAAAGCAAAGTCTTAATGATTCACTTTTTATAAATCAGTTTAATGGAGTTGATATTTGATATTTTAGATGTTGGGTTTATTGTTTGGGTGTTTGTTTATTGTCTTGTTATGGGTGTGAATGCTGTTGAAAAGACCTTTCTACTTACAAGTATTGCTTCTGAGCATGAAATTTTTTTAAAGAGTTTTCTGTCCGCGTAAATGGGTGATACATTTGAAAAAATTTATTGGCTATTTGAAGGACATAATTTTAAACTTTTTCTATTTTAATTTCAGTTTGCAATTTCTTCAAAATTTTAATTATGCTATACCACATTATGTCTTGTGAATGAGAATACAAAAAATGTTTAAATTAAAGGCACTATTTCATGTAAACTGTTTTTAGTTTCAGATGGAATTTGGAAAATAACACAAAATCGTTAAAAATACTAAATGGAATTCTTTTATACTAGATTTCCTCATTTTTAATTATCATTTCAAGTAGAAAATTCATATTTATTTACACATGTTCATAAAACACCATCAGTAAAAATTTCTTTATTATACAAGGATTTGATTAAATGCAATGTAAAATCCTGCTTTGAATTAAAAAATTAAAATAGTTCGCCCCTTGCGTGATTAATAATAATAAGTTTTGAATCCTTATTAAGGTTCAATATTTTCTCATTATAAACTTCAAAGTTAATAATAGTCTGTTTTTTAATACATTTAGTTGATGAATTGTTTAATCCATATACTCTCAGCAAAAATTTATGGAAGGCAGCTCATTAGCTTAATTATAAAGAATAGGGTGAAGTGAAGCATAGTGTGCCCCCCCCCACTCCTGAGTTTCTCGCAAGCATGGCTACACAACGGAACGTTTTTCTAGCAACCTTCGAGCAAATCTGGTTTGTTTACTACTTTTTACAATGGCTGAGTTTTGCATGAACTACAGCTATGTTATGAAAAATGTTAAATAAAAAATAATAAAAAAATATCGATTATTAATTTTAATTTTGTTCTTTATTATAATTGATTTTTTACAATTAATAAGCAGTACAATTCTATTTTTAAATGTGAATACGAATAGGAAATATCTATTTTCGATTGTTAGTATGGGCTTTGAAAAATCATCAGAAATCGTAATTTACGAAATCGTCTGCATTCTCACATTAAAAGACAGTTGCAATGGAATTCTTCGCCGTTTTCGTAATTCTTTTCCTGCTGTAACGCTCGTTCCATTAATAAGTTATGTAGGCAATTATGCAAGAATGGATATCGGGTAAATGTATTTTGAATCTGAAGAATGGATGAAAGTTGAGTAAAATATATAATATATATATAATATATTAACAGTTTATCAAGTTAGGAAAGGATATTTGTTTGTATGCACTGTTTCTTTTATCCACACTGTCCTTGAGTTCAATGTGCTAGCGAAGCTACCAAATTCCCGCTTTCGTCGGAAGGCAAGCCGTAGGATTTTTTTTAATTAATAAATTCTGCCCAGCGCCTTCTCCAGATGGAGATAGGCATCGCGTGCTCTAAATTTTGCTCATTACACAACATACAAGTGCATCCGGTTGGAAAAACTTTTACTAAATTGTTAAGATAAGCAGCGATAGTATACCAAAGACTAAAAAAATTAAAATAAAAAATCTCAGTTACAGATTAAATAAATCTCAAATTAAAATCAAAATTCTAACACTTATCCGTTAAGATCATAATTTTAATGCATAAAGTGGTAACCTTATCTGTTTCATAGAAGTGTTTGTTTATTTTGTCCACCATCTTTATAGCAACTTGGCATCCTTAGCGCAGCAAAGGGCACACTATTCTTCACTTTTACCAAAAATACATTTATGTCTTTTTTTGCCTATAAAAAGATATTTTTTCATAGGTCTAAAAATCTTAAATCTACACAGACAGATTTTTTGAATTTCAAACATATTAAATAACCAGTTTATGATATAAGTTTTCTATAGAATTGTTGTTGAAAACTAATGTGAATACTGAAGAAATATTTCAATAGAAAAAATTATAAGGGCCTAATTACATTTCAGACATCCATCTATGTCTAGTCAGCTCAATAGTGCTCGTCCTAAAATGAATATCAAATAAGATTTGCAATAAATGATCTGCAATGTACATCGTTCTTTTACATGTAATATTTTATTATAAAGTTTATTAAAACTAATCGAAATTACTTTTTCGAAAAGTAACCTTTAATAAAAGAAACTGGATATCTAATAAACTAGATGTGCTTCAGTCCTAACAACAGCAATCGAATGACCGAAGTTCATAAACGATCAATGAGTGATATAAATTTTAAAAAAATCTGAGAGAAGAAACTATGAATAAGAGTGTAAAAAAGTGTGAAATAGTTTTACCACGCTCTAATACGAGAATGCTGTGATTGCAGATCTAGCGCCTCTGAATTAAAATTATTGCAATCATCTTCAATTTGTCAGTCAATTGTATGTGTAGTATGCTTTCATGAACTATTCTAAGGCTAACCCCTATATCCGTTTCTTTTGTTTGTTAATTTATTCTTTGCCTTCCCCCCCTCCTCGATTATATTGTTTTTCGCTTTCTCTTTGAACAACTTGTTCTTTGAATGAAAAATTAGGCAAAGAGCAGGCAACTCGCAAAATTGAAACACAAAATGTAAGTGCATGAAATAGAAAATCCAATTGCAACTTCAAATTTTTCAGAAGTTGTTGCACTATACTACCCCAATGGACAAACCACTACTCTCTCTCTCTCTCTAACAATATGAATCCTTGCCTAAAGGTGACCCTTGAAAAAGTTTTCAGGCCAGATTCTTTTTCTGTTTGTTGTAATTTTGATTAAGTTGTACTCCTTATTACTTAGCTTATATTGCCAATTTATTTAGATTCGTCTGTATTTTAGTAGTAGCTGCATTTGCTCGTACTAAATACAATGATTGGTTTTTAATTTCTAAATTTTAAACTTGTTCGAATCCGAAATAATTTTTAGTTTCGATTCCAATTTTTAGTTTGGAATCGAAACTAAAATTTTCGTTTTTTTTTCGTTTACTTAATTATATTAAGTATATTAATTTAGATTTGTTTCATAAATAGGTTTTATTTCATTTAGATTTTATTTTTGTGAATTTTTGCTGTATAATTCCGAATTACAGTTTAATTTCGATTCCGGCATAATTATTTTTGATTTAATTTTTAATGACTCTGGAAATAGGTTTTAATTACTTAATGCTTTTATATTGTTTACTTATATACAATAAAATCAAATAGGATATTGCATATTGTTGTTAACCTGAGTATTCATTTCTCTAGAATATAATTTAATCCCTTGCAATATTTCTAACTAAATTAATGCAAGAAATTTTCAGCCACTGACAACAAAACATTAATTTTTGTTTTTCTTTTAAACCTGACAAATGTAAATTGCGTGGATGTTTTCAATTTAAAGTTTGTTTTTCTGAAGTATAAGCAAAGTCGATGCTTAATTACTGCCGATTTTTCAATTTTCTACTAAATAATTATAAATGAACTTGAAATTAATTAAATCCAAAATTAGTATTTCACTTAGTTCAGCGTTTTGATTATTGACGTCAACAGATTACCAAAAAATTTATTGAATAAAATTTTCCTCAAAAATAAATGTTTGGTGCTAGCAGAAATAATGATCATTTTATTAGAAATATGAGAGTGCTTTTTTTTTTTTTTCTTCTGAAGGTATGTTTTTGTTGATAACTTATTCATTCCTGATTCCCGTTCCTTATTTAAAGCAAACAATCGGTAATTTGAGTTCTATTAATAGTTGTTATTCTAGTTTCGAATAAACATGTTTATTTGAGAAACATTTAGAATTTTTATTATTGCTAGAACAGCTTAAAATTCAAAATGTTTGAAAATTCTGAATTTAATTACTGTAATTAAACTGAAAGGTAAATGTGTATTTTTTCATAAAATTAATTAGAGGAAATTTCAGGCATAAAAAAAATTGCATGAAATATTTTAGGGAAATTTGAAAGAATGCAGGACAAGAAAACTTAACAATTTGCGTTTACAATTTAATAAAGAACTAAATAAATTGCTTTAATACATAAATATTTTTTGAAGGTGAATCTATTAAAATATATTTCTGTTGATAAAATTTAGTTTTTAAATTATATATAATATGTGTTTACCTATAAAGGATGGACAAATTTTTCACTTTTAACAGAAATATCATTTTAGAATATTTCTTTTGAAATCTTCATTGCAGAATTCCAATTAGTTAAATTTTAATTAAAAGTCCAGAAGGAATTTTCTTAATTATACATTTTTTGTTTAATTACGCATAGTAATGTATACATTATTGCATTATTATGGATTACTTAAATTTCTTGATAAAATATTGAAACATTAATTAGATGAATCTGAAAATATTAAAGTTTTATATTGATTAGAGCACGATTGCAAGAGCTTGGGGTCTCTCGTTGGATTTTCTAATACCTCAGCATTATTTTATTTACAAATATGCATTTTCTGAAAAAGTGCCCCATTTTCTAAAATTAAAATGATTCTTCTAATTTATGATTGTACTTTTCGTATTTCAAAGCTTTTTAAATATTTAGATAAGAAGCAATAATTTCACCTTCATATAATTGCGTACATTTCACGACAAAATAATATTAAAAGCAGTTTCCAGCGCTGAGTTAGTTATTTGTCAAATCATTTAAGCCTTATAAAAACTTCAGCCCTTCCGAGAAGCTTCGTAAACTGCATTTACGCTCTTCTATATGTTGAAAATATTGAAAGGAAAATATTTCCTTTCTTTAAAAGAAGGAATGAGTAACATCAAGGTTAAATTTAATTTATGTGTTTTGAGTAAAATAAATGCATAATTATTTAGAATTGTATGCAGTATTACTAGTATCTCCTAATGAATTATTTGTATGGTTTATTTCTTTTATTTACTGTGCAATAACAGTTTTCACCGATTTGTGAGATGTTGGTGGAGTGTGTGAATTCAAAGTTCTTAACCTCTGGACATAGCAAGTGATTTTGATATTTACTTGTAATTAAAAATAATTTGGAAGTGGAGGTGAAATTTTTTTGCAAGAGTTTCAGTCAACCCAAATTTATTAATCGCATGGACAGATTCAATGACAAAAGAAAAGAAAATCTTTGGCCTTTTTTTCATCTCTTACTTTTTGCTCTAGCTTCTTTGCAGTTTATAAATCGGATGTGCATTACTTAACCCTTTGCTCTTGAAAAAGTAATTGAATGTAGAGTTATTCACCAAATACAAAGATTTGTTTATTGCTCTGAAATGTATATAATATGTTTTGAGGCGAATTTCTTTGAAAAATTAATTTACATTTACCACTGAATAACTTAAGATAGGCGTGTTTGACTATCAAAATTGAAAAATAAATAAAACTAAAAAATTTTGAACCATTTTAAATGGTGAGTTAAAGGCCCCATCTGAGTGCAAAGGTTTAATAGAATTATAATGTTAACTTTTCAAAACTATTCTCCAACCGTTAGCAAAAAAATATAATTAGGAAGTTAAGTAAAATAAAATAAACAGATTTTTAAAAATTTTTAATCTTTTATGCCAAATTAAAAAAGAGTAGAATGATAACCTAAATAACATAATTTATTCGTACAGGATGACTTAAATTAAACTGAGGGTACTCGTAGTTTCATAGTTCCGTTTGTTTTGAGTTTTATGTTTCTACCTACTTAAACCACTGGGCGAAGATTTCCGTCGGAAAAAAAGTTTTAAAACTTGCCATCTAGTGGGGCTTTTAAAAAAAGATAAGAGCTGAAAAATAGAAGAATAACAGCATGTTTATTTATTTACACGCCTGTGCGTTCTATTTATATATTTTGTTGGTCAACAATATTCCGAAAGATTACCACCGCTTTATCAACGGCCCCAAGTAACATTTCAGTAGGGAATAAGTGAGACTTCGAGTCCACTTCATCAGTTACACGTCCTTGATGAATGCGATCTTATAACCAGATCTGTTGACCGTGCTGATGAGACAAATGGGATGAGATGATTCATTCATCAGGGAAGTAAGTTTGAATCCAGTTCGTCACATGTCTTGCCATGTGAGTTGTTGCACCGGCTCTCATTTACACTTTGGTGACGAAACAACCTCTTTGCCTTAGCGCAAGGGCATCATGATCAGCACAGAAGACTTTTGTGTCGATCACTGGGGATTGTAAGTTCAACGAACCTATTCACAGGGACTTCTTCAAAACGTATGGGCCAACAATGAAATTCGAAGTGAACCCACGCCATGTCGTAACGGTTGAAGAATGTAGCGACTGTTGTTACACAGCATGTGCAGGAATTTTGTGTGTGCACGCAATATTATCTAAGTGAACTGGCCAGTAGTCATCCGCTTGCATCCTACCCTCAGGGGCAGACCTTCTCTAGGTGAGTATGGGCTTCCCAGCCCCGAGGTACTCAGGGATCTTTACTACCTTTACATTTTATCCTCCCTTAAACCTATTGTTGTCTGCTTTATCTCTTCCTTCCCTCGACGGCAAGTGAGGGAGCTCTCCCTAAGAAGCTATCGCCGGTCTGTTTGCTTATAAATTTTCATGGATTGCCAAAAACCTCACATGTTGACCGTGCGTGGCGACTCATAAGACGGGTGGTATCAATCGGCCGGTATAACAGGCAATTGAATGTTTTGCTTAAGGGGATTAAGAGAAAGTGGTCAACTTCTGAGGCTTGGCTTTAAGGTTGGTCAACGTTCAGGGAAGTAGCCCTTAGCATATGTGTTCCTGCTAGTGCTAAGGTGGATGCAGAGGCTGGAAATACCCAGAGCCAGTAATTGCCTTCCCTTGTTGGACTCCATGGTGGATGGTGCCGCTGGAGGCGGAATTCTTATCTATTTTACATGGACTTTTCTAATCACACCGTTGTTACTGCTGACTCAAATTTTTTTTATCATGTCTACTGTTGAAACTTTTCACGAAATTTCACCATTTCTTATTCATAAGCTCATTCAGTCGCATATTAGAGAAGTGAAAAATATTTCTAAAAAAATGAAATCCGGAGACTTATTAATAGAAGTATCGAAACTATCAAAAGCTATAACTTTAGGTAAATTAACTACATTAAGAAACATGGAAGTTAACGTTTCTGTGCACAGAAGTTTAAATTTTTCTCCTGGAGTTATTTTTGAGCGTGGTCTTAAAAAACACTCTAATTCAGAACTTGTACAGGAATTGTCTGAACAAATGTTTTTGCAGCATGCCATATTTACATCAAACGAGATAGCCAGCTGATTCCTACGCAGCATGTTGTTTTAACCCTCTCTACTATTGATCTACCAAAATTTATCAAAGCAGGTTATTTAAGATGCACAGTAAAACCATATATTTCAAATACAGTCAAATGTTTTAAATGCCAAAAATTTGGCCATTCACAGCAGAGGATCGAAAATCTGTACTAAGTGTTATTTTTCTCATTCGGACTCTTCTGCATGTATTTCGGATGATGTAAAATGTATAAATTGCCGTGGAGATCACCCAGCATATTCGAGATCTTGTCCTCAATGGGTACTCGAAAAAGGATTCTTTCAACAAAGATGCATCGAAACATTTCCGTAGCTGAAGCAAGGAAATTAGTTACTGACCGCAATCCTAAACTAGGATTATTATATTCATCCGCTATAAAAAAATGTTCACACAGTGGCCATATTACAGATTCCACTAAACCAGAATCTAACATGTTTCCTAGAACGATTTTTTCAACAACACCTGTTAATTCTTCACGACGTTCAAAAGAATCCCCAACTTCTGCAAATACTTCTTTCACTATTTCTACCTCCTAGAAACATAAAAAAAAAATCAAATCAAATCAAATGCAGACCGTTAAAACAATAAACAACCAATCCTCGTCCAATTCTAAGAAACCTGAACATTTAAAAGAAAAGAAAGCAGCCAAAAATGTTCATTTGGCTTCCTCAAAGAGAAAGAAAGATTTGACAAATCGTCCTACAACTAAAGACGACTTTTTAAATAAGAAAAAAAAAAAACAGTAGACGCACATAACGTTGAAACTTTGATAAATATCCATCCATCAAATGATGACTTTTTGACAGCAGCTAGTGAGACAGATGCTTAATTATCTTATCTGACCAGGTCTTCAGCATAGGTTTTTTCCCCATCTTCTTTATCACAAACATGATCTCTTGAAATTGCCGTGGAGTCAAAAATTAAGATTTCATATCGAAAAGATATTATTAACGCATATCAACCTTACATCATAGTACTTCAATTAGCATACTTAAGCTCAAGAGATACAATTTTATTAAAGCATTATAATTTTGTACATAAAAGGCAAATGGACAATAGAGCCTCGGGAGGAGTAGCATTGCTGATTTCGAGCTCCTTCCCTTCATCTCCATTATCTTCAAATACTCCTTTGCAAGAAATAGCTGTTCAAATCCACACCTTGTCATTATTTACAGTGTGTAGCCTTTATCTTCCACCGAATACATCTATCTATCAGACGAGTCTTAATAACCTCATTTCTCAAATTCCTGTGCCTTTCATCGTCCTACGCGACATGAATGGCCATAGTCCACTCTGGGGTATTAATGATATTAATACCCGAGACTTACAGATTGAAAAGATTTTAAATGATTCCAATCTTTGTTTATTAAATAAAGATCAGTACGTTTATTTTCCTGAACCGACCAGAAAGATTCACTCTATTGATCTTGCTATATCCAGTTCATCCCTCGTTCCTTATTTTTCTTTACAAGTTGGCAAGTATCAATACAATAGCAATCATTTTACTTTGATTGTATCTGATAGCAGACGACAACCCCCATCTGTCAATCACACTTCAAGATATAATTTTAAAGCAGCAAATTGGCTTAAATTTCAATCTATGGCAAACATAAAAAATGAAATGGTAATTAATTATAGTATAGATAATTCAATTAAAAATGTCACCGATATCTTAATTGCCGCAGCAGGTTATTCAATACCTAAAATCTCAAATAATTTCAGAAAACATAGAAAAGTTTGGTGGAATGATGATTGCTGGAATGCCTAAAAGAGACAACGGAAAGCTTGGGATTGATTTCGACGCAGCCCAACAACTTCAAATTTAGTCAGCCATAAGCAAGCTAAAGATAATTCAAGGATACAACGGCGCAGTAAACGAGAATCATAGAAACAATATATCAGCAGTATAAACTCATCTATATCCAATTAAAAAAATATAGGAAAGAGGGAAAAGCATGTGGCATATTTAAATCTTCAAATATCAGAATATTATACAATAATGGACTACCAGTTACATCTCTACCAGATATCGCTAACTATATTGCATCTGCATTAGCTCATATTTCAAATAGCAGTAATTATTCCACTTCTTTTTCACACACACAAGTGCAGCAGAAAAGCAAAAACTTAACTTTAACACTTCTTCATACATAGATTTCACTTTATTTGAGCTAAATCATTGTCTCTCCCAATTGAATGAAACATCTCCAGGTCCTGAAAACATCAGTTACCTTATGATAAAATTTCTTTCAAATACATCCTTGTACAATTTATTATTATACAAGGATGAATATTATAACAGAATTTGGAATGAATACTCTTTCCCATCCTCATGGCAACATGCTATTATAGTACCAATTCTAAAACCAACTGCCAAACCATTGCAGTTACCTATCCATTGCTCTCACTAGCTGTCTTTGTAAACTACTTAAAAAAATGGTTAATAAGCGTATAATTTATTATTTGGAAACTAATAAAGTTTTTAGTCCCTTTCGAAGAGGGTTTAGACAAAGACGCTCCACAATTGATAATTTACTTGCTTTGGAGACTGAAATGCGTAATTCTTTTATTCATAGACAGCACACAGTATCTATTTTCTTTGATATTAAAAAAGCCTATGATCGCGCTTGGCAATTTGGTATTCTTTGTGATCTGTATAGCTGTAATCTACGAGGCAACCTACCCCTTTTCATACAAATATTTTTAGAATTTAGAAAAGTTAGAGTCAGAATTGGAGATCAGTTATCCGTTTATTTTATACAAGAGGAAGAAGTACCTCAGGGCAGTATTCTCAGTGTAACACTATTTGCATTAAAAATAAACGTTATTTAAAAATATCTTCCACCTTCTGTGTTCTTGTACAGGGAATAATATGAGTTTTATGGAAAGTCAATGGCAGTTAGCAGTAAATAAGATACAAATATGGTCCAATTTTAACGGATTTAGTTTTCCTATGTCCAAAACCACATGTGTGCATTTTTGTCGCAAGAGACGACTTCATCCAGAACCTGAGATCAAGATAGAAGGTCAACCCAATGTAATGAAGTAAATGAAGTTATGTTCAATGTTGTAAATGAAGTTAAATTCATAGGACTGATTTTTGATTTAAAAAAAAACTTACTTTCTACCCTCATATTTCCCATTTACGTAAGAAATTTGAAAGAACATTGAACATCTTGAACGTCCTTTCAAATATGTCTTGGGGGGGGGGCTTCCAGAATATCCTTATTTCGAGTTTACAGAGCATTCATACTCTCTAAAGTTGATAACGGATGAGCGGTTTATGGTTCCACAAGACAAAATGCGCTAAAAAGATTGATCTTGTTTATCATTCTGCTCTCAGGTTTTGCAGTGGAGCCTTTCAAAATTCTCCTGTCGAAAGCTTATATGCTGAGTGTTCTGAACCTTCTCTAGATCACAGGAGGAAAATGTTGACTCTTCATTACTATTTTAAAATTTCCTCTCTTCCATCACATTCGTTTTTTAATTACAAACCTTGTCAGTTCATACTTCATTTGCAAAATGCCTAGTCATCAATCCTTCCTTTATTTTTCTCTAGAGCTACAAACATTCTCAGTATGTTAGGTATGACCAATCTTCATGTTATGCTAATTTTAAAACACTACATTATCCCATAGAAATTGTATGTATAACGTATCTAAATCCATTCAAAACTTTTGACAAATCTAAGACGACTCCTACAGCTTGCCTACAGCTTTTTGCGCATCATAGGGAAGAATATGTGAATTATATCCCTGTTTTTACGGACTGTCCAAAATGTTTTTTCTAATACTTCCTTTACATGTATTTTTATCAATTCCATTCTCTCGTTCCGACTTCATCCATCATGCTCTGTTTTAACAGCCGAGATCACTGCAACTCTTCATGCGTTATCTCAACTTTCTAATAGTCCTCTTGATAGTTATATTATACACTCAGATTCATTAAGTGTCCTTGAATAGCTGACATTGCTACATCATTTAAGTCACCCTTTGACCTTTAATATTCTTGAACTGCACGATCGTCTGGCATGTCAAGGATTCTCTATCCTCCTTTGCTGAGTACGCTCTCATGTCGGGACGACTAGCAATGAACTAGCTGGCGATTTTAAATTGTCCTGCCCCTTTCAATGATATAAAAAATATGTTATCAACCTTTACTCAAAATGGCAAAGTGAAAGGGATTTGGAGAATGCAAATAAGCTCCATTTAATTAAACACATTATTGACAATTGGAGAGATTTACCTAATAGAAAGCATGAACAACCCTTACTCGATTAAGAATAGGTCACACTCGACTCGCGCACAGGCATTTGTTGCTGAGAGAACTCGCCCCTCAGTGTACAGAATGTCAATGCCAATTGTCAGTTCAACACATTCTAGTTGATTGCCCTCAATTTATTTTCCAGCTTATCCATTGCTTTCAATCTACCTCTATCATTTTAAAGTTTAAAGGATGTCCTTCAGAAAATGAATCCTCCACAAATTTTTATTTTCTTAAAATTTATCGGTTTTTACCATTTGATCTAATTAAAAATGGTTAAATTTTAAGGTTTTAGTCCTTTTTTATCGTATGCATAAACATTGACATGTCATGAGAAATAAGAATTTATATTAGAGTTTATAAAACAAGATTTTAATCCATACCACTCGTTTGGCGCTGCATAATCAAGAATGGTTTTTGTGTTACAAAACTCCACTGAATAAAATCAAGCCACTTGCATCTTCGTCAAGGCAAAACCTAGACTTGCAGAGCAATCTTCTGGTTTCAATTGTTGCAGGAAATGTATCCTATAAAGGTGCAACTTCAGAATTCTGCGTAAATGCTGCATTTATGGGGATTAGTCCTTTCCTTTTCAGCCGCTGGTAAGCACGGAAAGCATGCTGCTGAAGCGTTGTTAACATTCTGATAAAAAAGTGCATGATCAGTGTGCCCTCTTTCTTGGTCAGCACATGTTCGTTGCAGGCTAATTATTTATTCGAACCATAAGATTCGAAATTAAATTATCTGACCACTAATGTAGGGTTTTAAACTGTACAGTGCCATTAAATGATAAAATCTCAAACTTTTTTCCAAAAAAAATCTAACAATCGGATTTTCTAATCGGATCTGTTCATGAAAATAGAGTTACGAGTCTTTGAGTAATATCAGTTTAGTTTTAACATAACTGCATTATACATTAGATAAATATAATCTGAATTTGCAATTCATTTAAAAATTTCTCTTAAATATCTGGTACATTTTAGAATGCAGCTATATTTCTCTATAATTGTCATTATCTTCTAGTTTCATAATTTGCTAGCATTTTATTTAAGAAAAATTTAGAAAGAGAAGGTGATTGAATTTAGGATACTATAACCTTTTAAACTGAAGTTTCAGGCATGTTTAACTTGCGCCATGTGTAAAAAATGCAGATTTTTTTAAAAATTATATTCATATAAGTTTTTATAAGAAAATTTAAATATTTAAAAAAAGGCTTCAAAGACTGTGTTAGTAGTGCTTATGAACTATAAAATAGTAACTTACGTTTTGTATAGTTAGATTAATATGCAGTTTCGAAGCAGTTTGAGGACTGCTTAAAGAAAGATCTTGTAATTTTCAACTATGATAAGTTTACAAACTCTCTCTAATTTTAAGGTAACGCAGGAGTTTCTCATCTGAACCTCCATACCACATCTGTGAAATAAAGGTAATCTTAAGGTACCGCAGTAGTTTCTCATCTAAACCTCCATACCACATCTGTCAAATGTAGTCTGAAATGTTACCTTTTAGGAAGCAGTTTACAAATTCTGACTTTTCCCAAATATTATAAACTTCTTCATGGTGCACTTTTCCCTGTTAAGATACGATTTCCATGTACATCCAGATAAATAAATTATAATCCGTGAGATAAAGGACATTTTTAAGTACGAATTTATAATTTTTGGGGCCGAAAACAACACGTAACAATTATAAAATACTAAGGAATTTTTTGTAAATAAATATTTTATGCTTCAATCTACGCTTGACTGCGCAAGACAAAAAGCAAAATGAAAAAGAAATCATGATCCCAAATGTTTATATTTTTTAACGATTTCTATTTTTTTTTCTTGCGATTTCGCTAAATAACCTCATCAAATGAGAAAAAGAAATAATGTACACTCATACTGTTTAGATTTATTTACGCCATAAGTAACAGACGCAATATGCCATTGAAACGAAAATAATGGTAAGAAATTACTGGTCTCTAGTCATTACTCAAAATGGTTAAATTTTTGTTGTTAGGAGGAATACTTATAATAGCTAACATACTAATGCTAGAACTATTTTGTCAAAACAAGTTTCTATTAGGACAATCTTCAAAAAAAAAGACTGATTAGACAAGTGAAAACAAAATTACTTTAAAGATACATTAGCAATCTAATGGAATGAATTTAGAGTTCCGCTAGGACGCCCACACTGATTAAACTGGTTATCAATTCTAATCAGATCTTCTTGTTCAGTAGTTTACCTCTGAACAACTACGGATAAAGATATAATTCGAACAAGAAAAAAATTGTTTTAAATGATAGAAATATTATATTTTATATTGCTTGAGTCAACAAGTTTAGTATTAAAAAATACGAATTATAAATTTGTATTCAGAGCCTGGAACTATATTTAGTTAGCTTATTAACCATATTTAGTGAAACGTGGTCAACACTTTTATAGTTTAAATGGGAAAGTATCCACTCTTCTACATCTGAAATTGCCTGAGTTATGAAGTTTTGACCATTTAGGCTGGTTCTTTTATATCGATACATTTCAGTTTAATTTGTTTTTCATACCTCAATATTATAAAAATTATGTCTTTAAATAAAATGTTATGTTAATTATTACTACATACAAGCCAAGTCGAATGAAAATTTAATGAAATCTAACTGATTAATTTATAAAAAGTTTATAAAGTATCTAAATATAATTTTATCAACAAGAAATTCCGACTGCATCAAATATCAAAATTCCACTAAATCAAAAATTGAGTGAAAAATCAACAACGAAATTCTATTTTTGCAAATGACAGAAAATCAAATGTAATAATTAAAAAAAATTGAAATTTTACTTGTTTTATGATTGTTAAAGCGGAATATTTCCATCAATTTTTCTACTGCTTCTAAATAAGCTAGTATTTTGAAACCCAATAAATTTGTGTATCTATCGATAAAATTTTGAATTATTTTTAGAACTTAAATTATTAATCCAATAAAATTCTTTAAAAATCAAAGTATTATTCTATAATCTCTTATTTTCAAAAAAAACATTTTTTATTTTATTTTGGTTGATAGTAAAGTAATAATAAGCTTCTAACTAATATAACATAAATGGATAAATTTGTAGAGCCTACCAAGTGAAATGTAACAAGAGTTAATGAGTGATTAATATTCCAGCCTGTTGTAATTAATTATACTTTAATTTGTGATTTTAATAATTCATTGTGAACACTGTTGTAATTTTAATATTTTACATTTGAAATGATTTATATTTTTATTAAATTCGTTTGACATTCAAGCTAGTAACATTTTTAAAGAACTGCCTGCTATCATCTTGTGATGATGATGTCGTGTCTGTGCTGACACGAAAAAATAGATTCTAAAGGTAAAACCCCTGAGCACCCAAAGACAGAAGTCTGACTTCTAACTCAAATGAAGATGGCACACACACACACACACATTCGCTCGCACAACCTCTTTTTACAGGGGAGTCATTCACACATCTCACGGATAGAGCACGAGGGAAGAATAATCATGCCCCAATCATGACTAGAACCCAGAACGCCCAGATCACGGGGAAGACGTGCTACCCCTAAACCAGAACACTGATGGTCCTCTCGTAGTTAAGCGGTAAATAAACTAGGCTAACAGTCGGAAATCTGTCTCTTAGAGAAGGAAGTACCGACTCTTGGACGTATTTTGTCCTCTTACCATGATGCAGAAAATAATACTTTTAATGAGTTTAATGTTTTTTAAAAAAACTAGATGAATATAAATTTTTATTTAATAATTTTTTGATATAAATATGAAAAAAAAATTCAACTATAAAATTTCTAAAAAATTAATTTGTCTAACTATGTGCATAATTAGAATAATTCTATGATCCTAAAAAGGCTTTGTTGCAGTTTTAAAATGATACCTTAATATCAATTAATAAACAAGCAATTTACTTAGCAATAATTATTAAAAATATATTAGGTAATCATATAATTCTTCAATCAGAAGGCAGTTTTGAAGACAATGAAGAGACTTTTGATTTTTTGACACCGTTTTATTTTATCCCCGAGGAGGCACGCATTATGTACCAGCAGGGGCGACGAGCACACACAACGACACAGAGTGAAATGAGGGAAAACTATTATTAAGGTACGATTAAACTATTGTAACTTTCTCTACTGAAAAATTTTGATTTCATAAAAACAAAGATAAAGCTGACAGATTAAAATGATTTTGTATGAATGACTAAACTTTTAAGAAAGTATACATCGAGTTTTCGATTGATTTACTTTTGTTTTTAAAAATAAAGATGTCTGTTTCAGCAAAATATGCTTTCAATGCTTTTTTTATCAAAGGAAAAAAAGAAAATTAACTATTCTATCATTTCATAAGAGCCTCACATTGAGTAACTAGTTATGAATTATTAAAATATTTCTAGATTAAGCATCAAATCCCCATTATTGTCGAAGAATGTAAACAAAATGTAACAGTAAAATAAAGAAATCTATTGTAAAAGCATTGTCTAATTTTTAAAACAAATCGAATAATAGATAAAAGAAAAATAATAAAAGTGAAAAAAAATGGGAGACATTCTTGAAATCACTGAAAACAAATATTTTTGAAATACATACAAGAAATTTATGTTTGTGCTAATAGCATAAATTAGATAAAATCTATAAAAGAACTGCTTTATTTACACTTGCTAAATAAAACTACGGCGGATGCAACAATTTTATTTAAACACTCTTTTTGATTTCATCAAAGTTTTCTTATGAAATTAAGTTAAGGGGCGTTATACTTCAAACTGAATTCTGGAAATCTTGTCAGTTTGAGTTGCAGTAAAAGAATTGCAATATTTTTAAGAAGGAATTTTTTTTTTCACTTTTAGTTTTAGATGTTACTATAGTCCCCAGAGTTAATCATAATATGCATTTATTATAGACTGGGACTGAATTTATATATATATATAGTATGTTTGTTTCTTTTTAGAAGCTGTCCTTTTCACCTTCATACATTTTTTTTCATTTTTGTTTAATTGGATTGAAAATGTTTAATGACAGTTTAGTGATTGTTTTTAATCAATGGAAAGAAAATATTTCTAATCAACAAATTCTGATTTGCTTCGTTGCAGTTGATTTTTTAGATCAGAAAGAAAATATATGAGGTTTATTTTTTTAATTTCTACGTGGATGAAGATTCTGAATTTATTTTATTTATGCATTTCTCATCAATAATTTCTATGTTATTTTCCAAATTATCCTTTTTATACCTGCATTTATACATTTTGATGAAAATCCTCAGACGTTAATTTCATTCTTCAGATGATTTTTTATTATGTTTTCAATTGAAAGATTTCATTTTCTGTCATTCTTTTCATGTCTTAAAGTGTTATGACCTTAAAAAATGACAATACGAATAGTGAATTAAAACAGAGACAGTCTGAAATCTGTCGTAATTAAACAAAAATATTCCTTAAAATATATTGCCGTACTAAATTAGGATATTTCGACTTTTTCTCTGCCATAGATTGACTTTTTTTTCAGATCTCTGATTTTTATGATTACAGAGCGATTTACAAAGTTAAACCAAGAGCTTGAAGATTGTGAATAAAATAAAGTACAGATAAGTCTAACAACTTTAACAAGTTACGTCATGTTATTGTTTCTCAAATATGAAAATGAATTTGAATTATTAACATTTCCAAGTATTTTATGCAAATTTAAAATATTTTATTACCACATAACATAGATAAAAATCATGAAATATTATGTTGGTTTAAAATGAGATAACCAAGTCTGTACACACGACTGAATATCATGATTTATTAATAATAAGATCTAAAAAATGGGTTGTAATATGATGAATTTCGAAAAGAGAAAATCTTTAATAAGGTAAGTAATGTTGTAACTAAATAATGTTCCTTAAAACTAAATGTACATATATATTGAAAGAAAGTCTTGTTTACGGTTGAAAAAAATGGAATGATGGAAGTAAATTTTTGTTTCAGTAACGTAAAGCTTTTGAATAACATTTTGTTTTGTGAAAAAAAACTTAATTGTTAAAAATGAAATTTCAATAGCAAATAGTTTTGAAAAAAACTTCCAGCACAATAAATAGATAGTTAAGAGATATATTAACTTTTGTAACTATTACTTCAGATAAAGAAATATTAATTTTTTAATCAGAAAAAAATATCTTATAAAAATAAAACAACTGCCTTTTTTGTTTATTTGTCTACCTTAAAGTAAAAATTAAAATATAAATAAGGAAAAGTATTTTTTTACTGAAGATTTTGAAAAATTAAATCGTACATCTCTTTGAAATTCAATATACAATAATTTCATGATGCTTTTTAATTTATTTGAATAGATATAAATTTTCAATAAAAGTAAAAATATTAATGGTTATGCCCAAAATCATTCTATTCTGAGCAAATTTACCCTCAAAATGCGAGTTGAAAGATTTTTTTTTTATATTCAGTGATTTACTTCGTATTTTTAATTATGAAATTGTTAATATAATTATGTATTAAAAAGCAAGAAAAATTGCTCCCTTTTAGAAATTATTTTTTATGTAAATAAAAACTTAAATAATTTATTAGCCTCTTTAGTAATAAATTACAAAACAGTGAAATATTTTAAAAACTTTTCCAACGTTCAAACTTAATATATGTATAATTCATTATCTCAATACATTTCACTGTGCAGAATTAGTGAAGCACACAGAAACAGAAAGGAAGCACCTAAAAACGCCATAGAAGCTTAATAGAAAATAGTGCTCAAATTAAGAAAATTCTACTGTATTCTTCTACGAGGCTTAAAGTCTTTTAGCATCACAGCACCTCGATTATTTCATCCATCCTCGTCACACCAAACAATCCATTCTCCCTGTGCAAAAAAAAGTTGCACTTAGGTATTCGAATCCTTTTAAGTAGAGAAGCATTTGAAACACACTGAGGTTGTGTTTCGTCTTTTGGAAAACCAGCACCCTTCAGCATTTACGGACGCTTTTTGTCACAGGGAATAATATTTTTGCAAAGAAAGGCTGTAAGTTAACGAACTTCTTTGCCATGAGAGAAATGAGTCATGAGGGAACAGAAAGACTTCACAGTCTCTTTCCTCAGAATAAAATGTTCTTCCTTTAAAAACTTTTCAATAACTTCTTCTCTAAATTGTCCTGCCAATCTGAAGACTGTTCTAGCTGCAGTCTGGAAAATAAGACATCCACCCAGGTTCACTAGCCGCTTCTCTTTTGCAATATGTGACTTCAGTAGGTCCTCTCATCCTGAAAGTAATAATAATAGTTTTATAAATAAGTTTAAAAAATTCAGCCTGTTTAGCGATGTTGCATTTCACTCAAACTGTTGTCTTGTAATTTAAAAATTTACGCTTGCATAATATCTAATTCATATATATACACTAACAAGCCTAATTTACCTTACAGGGATTGATTTCTAAATTGTAGTTTCAGATTTCTTTTTTTTTTTTCGAACAAGTATTTTTGTTTTTGAAATTATTTTTAAAGTATGAAATTGATTTGGTGCAAAATATTTTTAGATAATTCTTTAGAATGATAGTTTTAACAGAAAATTAATAAATGATGCTTATGAAAGTGATTTTGATTCTTGCAATACGGTTAAAAAAAGTCATAGAAATTTTTTTTTTGAAGTTTTCTATTTTCATCATTTTGAACCAAAGATTTTTTTTTCTTTTGAAAACTGTTAGAGCATCATCATAATTTTATGCAAAATATTTGTTTATTCAATATTAATTACAATGTAATTACATATCATTCATTAAAACATATTTTTACATCACAAAATATAGTTGAAGTACTCTATTCTATGATTAAACAATCACTTGAGCAGAATAAGGGAGTTCTATTGAAATTACTATTGTAGGCTTATCCAATGAGCAAAAATGATATGATTTAAATGCTCCAGTAGGTAAATATTCAAATTGTGCTCGTTTAAAAAGATAAATGCTTTATGTGTGTGGACATCAACGCTCCTTCAGTGTGTATTTCGTGTGATAACGTGTCATCATCACATCTTCTTTAAAATGCAGGTTAATTTTTATATTTTGTAAAAGAGAAAAGAAAAGAGAAATTTTCATATAACTTTTTTCATTTTTATTGTAAATATCATGCAAATCCTTGCTATTATTAACCCCACTTGCTTCAAATACACTTAATAATATATTATTATTATATTAGCTTGCTTCAAACATACTTAATCATGTTATTAATTATTATTATATTAAGTTTCTTCAAATATACTTAATATGTTATTAATTATTATTATATTATCAAACTAACTTTCAGAAAATAAAGAATTTATAATAAATGATTGAAAAATATAATTGAAATAAAAGTAGAGAAAATTTGAGATAAAAAGAAATAGTTACTTTTTAATTTATACTATAACAGATTGTATATAAGGACACTATTTTGAAATTTTTTGATACAATATACATCAGAAAGTAGTTTTGTTCGATATTTAATTATTAAGCAGCAAGATACAGACTTACTCTTCGGAAGGTTCAAAATTCAGACGCGTTACGTTGATTCTTTCGATATTAGCATTTGAATTTTGAAAATACCAAACAGCTTCACCGGAGTGAAACCGTTCATCATACACGCCTTGTTCTTGCCATCTTACTGTTACATTTTGGATTTCACCAATATTCACAGCAGAAGTTACCAGAAATGTGTATTCTTTTCCAGAATGCATGCTGTAAAATCTATAGGAAACAAATATTATTTTAGTTATTTTATTAAAAGTCTTGACTTTGAAAAAGCTTAACAACTACTGTCTACAAAGAAACAAAATACCCGATAGCCTATAAGGTATTTTTTTATGTCCTGATAAATAATTCTAAATGGGATCCTAATATGCAGATATTGATGAATAAATGATAATCATTCGAGAAATAGAATTAGCGTAATGTTTTTCGAATGGTGCAATTTGAAAATGAATGCAGAATCATATTAAAATTAATAAAAATCTGATACAAATTTTACGAAATTTTAAATAAAATTTTATTGAATTTTCCATTGTTGCTAAGAATTATGATAAGGATAAAATGAAATTTTTTTTAGAAAGCTGAAAAATGGGATGTTTGAAAATTAAGAAGCTCTATTTTAAAAAAATACATCACTTATTCTTCTTTGTTTTTGAAAAAATCAGGAAATATTTACTAATATATCACTTTCTTTGGATAAAGTTGACAATAGGCTGATATCCTACTTTTAATAACGCTGAAATCGTATCTCTATTATTCCATATAGTCATATCCTACATTTAATAGCGTTGAACGTAACAGTTCGGTTCATTGTAATTTTCTGGATTTAAGCTCAAATACTCCAAATGAAAAGCAAACAAAAATATGCAATGAACTTATATCGAAAATGGAGAAAATTGGTAAGTAACTGGACATATAATAAATCCATTTTTTTAAATGCCTAATCTATTCAAAAATCTTGTATTATTATGAACACATTTTTAATAGCGATATTATTCTTTATAGTATTCAATCTTGGACTGTTGATAATAACTGTAAAGAGCTTAATAGATTAATAGAAAAATTAATAATTTTACTTAGAATCAAAATTTATTCCAAAATATTCGTGTAAACGTGTAAACGTCAGAGGAACTTAGCATGAAATGTGAAACGAATTTTTAAGTCTCCCACGGTGCATTTTAAGTAATTGGATAAAACATACGAATTTAGCAGCGGTTTTCATTTTTATTTCCACAATATTTGAAAAAATTAAGTTTTTCTTAAATATTAAACTTTTGTAATATTTATTAGTCTTGTTTCTAATTTCTACTCATCAGTAAACATATTTTGACTTACCTTAAAGGAACAAACAAGGGCTTTCTTTCCCCTCTAAGTAATAATAAGAGATTTCCACTCTTTGTGTGCTTTTCAAGACCTGAATCAGTACTTTCCAGCACCATTCTCAAGCGGTATTCGTAAACTTTCAAAGAAATGAATTTATTTTAAAATACATAAAACAAGCAAATTCTTTAGTAGAATACATATATGAGAACAGAATACAAATGTAACAACAACAAATATATTCTTTCTCTAGCATATCAGCCAAGTACACAATCAGCATCCAAAACAATTTCTAGGGCAAAACAATTATTTATTTATATTGCACACATCACAAAACAAAAATTTTAAAAGGACGAGAATTAATATTCAATTAAAAAAATTAATTCGCTTATCACACTCGCACTCTTAGGGATAATTCTCTCGTCTCTCTCACTATCAAATTCAAACAGAAAGTTGAATTCTTCTATAGAATCTTTTTGTTCGATAGATGGCGCTGATTGTTACAGCTCCATATGTGGCGATATTATATGTTACTTTTCGCATGCTTTCTAATTTGAAACGATTATACCATATATTTTTGAAATAACTATGACATATGTTTTTGAAATAACTATGACATATGTTTTTGAAATAACTATGACATCTGTTTTTGAAATGACTATGTCTTATGTTTGTACAAGATAACACCTTTTTTGCACCATTTAATTACGCCAAATAAAATCTAATTTAATATTGAAAAAAATACTTGTTAAGAAAAACTTTAAAAGAATTATGCACTTTGTCCTTTAACCTATGAAACAGGTAAAATTCTTAACTCAGTATAAATATGAGACTAAATAATTAAATATTTTATTTGTGTTTGAAATCTACCGAGTCTGCAAAATACTTCTGCCATTCTAAAAATCACCTTCTATCTACTATTTTCAAGGTAGTATTGTAAATTTGCTTCATAAAAATGCATTTTTGGAAACAATAACCATTTTTATTTCAAATTAAACTTCCAAAACGTAATTATATTTTCATCTTTCAAGCTTTTCATATATTCAACCATTTGAGAAAATTTATTCCCTTTCATAGGATGTATGTATATCTTGAACTAAGGCTTAAATTTATGAGGAATTTTCTAATATTTACGTATATCTACTCAAATCCGTCTTCGTGGATGTTTTAAAGATATCATTATACAAAAAAATCGGAAGAAAATCAAATTAATCACAATAGTATGAAGAAAGGTGTTTTTTTTTTCAGAAAAGTTTTATCAATATGAAAAATGAATTCTGATTAATATAATTAGATTACAACAAACATTTTTGTCAATAGTCCCGATTTATTTCTCATCTAAAATTTTTTATCTTGACCGGACGCGAAGAAATCGCGAAGAAATAAACGCATAGTAAGAGGAGCTTTATAAATGAATAAATCGTGAAAGTATTTGTGAAAGAATATGAGAAAAATGTCTTTATACGGCATTTAGTACATTCCTTATATGTTAGCATCTCATTAGTGGACTAGATAAAAGATTTATTGTCCCCGTAAAAGCTTCATATCTCGTATATCTTATCAAATGAATTTTGGGATGATTTGATATATGTCTTAAGCTACCTTGAATCATGTTTTAATGTATTTTAGTCGTACATTCATAAGAGTATAATAAAATAGTTTCTGAGATTGAAAAATTTCAACTTTAATTATCTTTAACTGTTATTTTTGAATATGTGAAAGTCGTAATATTCATGTAATAAGTCGTTAGAAGCAGTTTTTTCCATGTTAGCTATTTTTCCCATAGTTAGTTTTTCAGCTAATTAGCATAGTGCTTTGATAATTAAAAAGAAATTTGCAATTTCTTATGTTTGTATAACAATCTTTATCATACAATAATAAAAACTAAAAAGAATTTTACATTTGCAAAAAGGAACAGTGAACATCAATTTACTTGTTAAGAATGACCATTGTAAGAGTCTGATATAAATTTAAAAATAAAAATTTCAATGCTTTTAATAAAAGAGAATTTGAAATATTCGAAAATGCCAGTGACAGATATTTCTTTTACAGTGTATTCACGAACTAATTGAAGGATTTACAACCAAATAATCAAAAAATAAGAACTTGCTAGATAATAAAACAAACATCTTAGTTATGTCATTCCTTATTTTTTTTTTATTTGTTTGCCACAAATGTTTCACAAAAACTTTATCGTATCTTCTTACATTAGCATCATTAAACATAACAATGAAATCTGCTTATTAAAAATTCTATTTTCAAAAATGTTTCTTTGATGAACAGAAAACTTTAATGGTAAAAACTGAATTTTCAGTAGGCAGTCTCTTCCAACAGGTAATAATGATATCCTAAGTTAGGTTCTTCAATTCTTTAAGCTCCAAATCATTAGTAGATGATTATTCAAAAAATAGCACCGATTTTCGTTTCGATTTCAAAGTCAGAGTTAATTTATGTTTTCTTATGATATTTAAAAAATAAATATAATCTTTTATCACTTTTTTATGTATTTAAAGCATGAAACTAAATTTGTTTTCAGGTGATGCAATACATTTTTAAAAACTCTAATTTCTTATTTTCTGAGTAAACAATTATATAAACAGAGACCCAATCATTTACAGTTTTAAAAATTACTAATTTAAGGTATGTAAAATAACTCTATATATTTAAAAATTAAGTCCATAATTTAAGTTGCTTGAATAGGTAAGTTATTCACACTGTTTGCACAAAGGGTGAATTAGCATTGTGCAACTGGATATACAATATACAGTTAGTAAAACGGATTTTGCAGATGTTTGCTTAACTTTCAGATGCGTCAATTGCTGATAAGAAGTAGAACTATTCTTTTCAAGAATGATGACCTCTACTCCATGAATTTACAATTTTAAAAAAAACTTCTATAGATATTGACATCATTCTCGTTAACAAAAAATAGAAAGTCCTGTCACATGTGGAAATTATGATTTAAGTCGAATCCAGAGTACAAATTCATTCCGTAAAGATTGAATAATATGACTGGTTTGTTCCAAGTTTGGATCTGAATTCCATGGGGCTTTGTGAAATGAACGACGAAGTTCAATTATAATCAGTTGATAACATAACATAACGCCATCTTGCGCCCCCGGTGCCTATAACATTAAGTTATCTAACCGATTAGAAGGGCACAAAATGGAAGGGGAAAAAAAGGAAGAAAGAGATAAAAAATAAAGAAAGTTAGAGACGACTAACCATCAAGGTATCTCCAGAGAGAATCCCATTGGTGTCGAATCTTACACGACTACATTCAGTTTTTGAGTGAGGTAATAATTACATAGGGGGAACAAAAATAAGTTACACTTTTGAAGTTATATTTTCGGCTGATTATGATTGGAAATTTGGTCTCAGCTATTGTATAATCCCGAAGAGGTCTTGGTATTTATGGATATGATTTATTATGTAGGGGATCTTGCTGCGCGAATGGGTGTTCGATGCAACTCTGTACCATTCTTCCTCGAAACGTGGCTCTGGCTTTCTCATGTGCCATGAGAGTCAGTAAGCATTCGGTGGCATAGTGAATTGGGGATCCTATTTCCCCACAGCTACAGCAAGGAGAGATGGCCAGATGGAATCTGTGCAGGTATGTTGCGAATGGACCATGTCCAGTGAAGAAAAGCACATCCACTCTGTTCCAGTTGGTAGCATAAACAGAAACTTTCGATATTATATTGAATGTGGATCGGCCTGTTTCGCCTTCTTCCCACTCCTTTTGCCATCTTGACATCATCTCGGTTTGGAGGATGTTCTTCAGATGACATTTTGGAAGCTTCATTGTATTATGATGTTGATTAGCGCTAGCAGCTGTTTTGGCTAGTTTATCCGCCGCTTCATTCCCCTCATAACCTACATGTGCCTTGATCCATGAGACTTTAACTTGAGGATTTACACGAAGAAGGGTGTATGTATTCCTTGCTAGTGGGCTATTGGATTTTGGAGAACTTGAGGCTTGTATACTCGCTTTATTGTCGACAAAAATGGTGACTGGATTTGATAAAAGGAGAGAGGTTGCATGTTTTACTGCTCTATTGAGTGCTAGTAGTTCAGCTTGGAAGACTGTGTTTACTTTCAATAGGCTGGTTGACCACTGGGGTATAGTGACTGCATCCTGCATGACACAAAATGCAGCTCCAACTTCTGCTGAAGATTTTGATCCATCTGTGTAGATTCTGAGTCCTGAATTCTGAGTAATCAGTTGATAACAGTGCTTCGCATCAATAGCATCGTTTATTGGTTTTCTTTTAAAAGCTTAGTTTATTGGTTTTCTTTTAAAAGCTTATTTTTATTATTTTTCTTTTTAATAAATTCTGCTAATAAATTTTAAAATTACTTAGTTCGATAAACATTTCTTGACTGAAAAAGTACTACGCATTGAATGATTACCTTCATTTGCTAATAATTTAAGAGAAATAATAAATTTTATGAATTATATAACCGAAAAAAGAGTTTAAAAAAAGCTTTTATTTAGTTTATATTTTTGTCGTGTGGGGTCCTAGAAATTATATTCAGGTCGTGCTTGGAACACACGTTCAGCTGTAAGCAACAACAAAAAATCAAATCACCAATGTTTTACGGGATTTGTTTCTATTTTATATACGATTTTTTTAGAAAGACATGCTCCCCATAACTTTATTTTTAATTTATTTTCAAAGTAAGCCGAAAAGATCAATTTCCGATTTCTGCTTAAAATGAAGCCAAGCAGAATGTTTATTTATTGGTGTTTAATTTTTATCTAGAATTTTTATTGGCAAGAAAAGTCAGTTTCGGCTAGACGCTAGACAAACAGATAAATGACAAAAATTTCCTCCACGTGACAAAAGTAAGAATGTGCAAACCCTCTCATTCATTATAGAGTTTTTTAAAGAAAACTATCCAACTATCTCAAAAAAGAAGACGTAAAGATATAACCAATCTTACCAAGGATTCTTCAAATTTTCAATGTATTTTGTGTTAAATAACATATAAACAATAAATCTAAAATAAATGAATGAATGGCCATAGTTGTTAACTAAGTTAGATACAAAGTTAAAGCTAGAATGAAGAAAACAGTTTTTCATTTTTGTAAGCAAATCACAGAATTTTCATTTTTGTTAGTATTCGGTTTAACTTTCCTTTTTGTGAGTAATTTATTTTTTCCTTTTTGTAAGTAACCAAAATTTTATTATTTAATTTTTTTTCAATTAAATACATCATTTTTTATTTCTGAGAAAATTTTCAACATAAAAATCCAGGTTTGAGAGAGATATTAGAAAAGTAAATATTGAAAATGCATAACTTTTTATAGAAAATAGGCTATTTTCAGTCTACTTATTTATTGAGTAACTAAATACTATATTAGTTAAAAATAAACTGATTAGAAATAGCTTTCTTCTATTTAATTGATTAAAGGAGATTAATGGATATAGATATATTTTACAATTTCCCATGTTTTTTTATGCTTTTAAATGATCAGTGGATATCAAGTTGTAAAAATATGAATTAGAATTAATCCGAAGTGGGAGAAATATGAAATAATAATTCCTCTTCATTTGACAGTACTTAATTGAATACCGAATGTTTCGAGAGCCACTCTTAAGTGATAAAAACAAGGTTCAGTTCTTTAGATGAGTCATAAACAAAGTTGAGTGTTCTGTTTTCCGAGAAACAAATCCTATCATATTTTCGGTGAATTCAAAGGGATTCGCAGCTCAAATTTGAACGGTTCGTCATTCTTTTCGAAAATCCAATAAATTTGAGAGGTGAAATCTGAAACTAGGGCTTATTTTATTTTGATCCTATTGGTTTTCTACCATTGTTTTTTACCTTCTCGTACATGAAATATGAAGAAAGCAGTGTAATAAAAAAAAAAATTCGAACTCGAGATTTTGATGAATCTCCATGTTTTGGACCTCCCTGAGTGCGAAAAACCCATTTTTAAAATATACATGTCAATCTGTCTATCTATGAACACCATAACAGATAATTGAGATTTGGTATATGGAATTAAGACTAAATTTGTAAATTTCAATTAACTTTTAAAGGAAACCCATTCACGTGAAATTTATCTGACTATTCGAGGTCAAGTAAACTTGATTGCTACAAAACGCTAAGAGTTAGATAAATGAGATTTTGTACACATGTTTTGCAGCTAGAGAGATGAAATTCGGTTCTTAGGTTAAATGTTTAAAATTTAGATCTGTATCAACCGTTCATTATTGGTTGTTGGATTTTCTTTATAGCAGTAACGAATATAGTTGCAAATTTTCAAAAAATGTTTTTAAAAACTGCTCGCCTATTAAATTGATACTGTTAAAAAGGAAATATTTTAAATTTAAAATCGCATTAAAACATTTTTTTCGATATAATGTTTTCGGGTGGTATGGTGAATAATATTTTGGAATCGAACAATTTTTCTCACCAATAGTCATAATGACAAGTGCATGCTTCTTCGACTGACAAACGATGATTTATGATTTGCGATGAATTCGCATGAAAATTTCTGCAAAAAGGTTGTGATTGACTTGAAGACAATTCAATTTTCAAGTATGTGTCTTATAATCCAAGCCTAGTAATATTCTGTTTATGTAATGATCATGAAATATAATGAATTTTTAATAACTTACAGCATACTTAAATATATATATACATCAAAATATCTACTGCACCTTCTTGTTCAACAAAGCTGGTAATAAAGGCATTTCTTTATTAGCAGCTGAATCTGAAATTTTGATGGCAAAAAACAAAATATATTTCTAGAAAACAATCTACTTAAGTAATTTAAATTGATAAGCATAAAAAAATATGCAAAACTAAAAACTAAAAAAAGATTATTTTTACAACCTATTATATAAATCAAGGTCAGAACAATAAAGGCAACAAATCTTAAGTGACTAAAAACCATGATATAATTTATGGAAAATATAATTTTCCATAATCTAAAGATAATAACGAGGAAAGGATTGATTAGAATATGAAGTTGTCTGCAATCACATAATTATCATGAAAGATTTTTTTATGTAATTAACTTAATTGAAGTTAATTATTCTTTAGTTATAAATAATAGCCAAATGAGTAAAACAATTATTAAAAAAAGTGTAATTTTCACTTCAAAAACATATCAAAAACGCAGAATTTTAAATTTCATCAACAAATGCTTGAGATAACATCAAAACTTAACGGTTTGTTGAAACTGAACAATGAATTTTCTGTAAATACTTTATTTATTTAAAAAATTTATCCTAGGAAAAAGTTAAAAATGCATTAAGAGGAAGGAAATAAATATTATTTTATGTTGTTTAATCACATTAACATCCAGGTTATATTCAAATTTCATATACAAGGTGAGTTAAAAGTCCGTAAACATTTGAAAATTAAATATTTTACATAATAATGTAGGCAGAGAGGTAAAAATTGACACACATGCTTGAAATGGCAAGGGAGTTTATTGAAAGAAAAAGAGTGTAGACAATAGAAGATGACGATTGTTTGTCTAAAGTGTTGTGGACCGAAGAAAACTATTTCACGCACCGAGTGTCTTCAGCTGTCGCAACTGCAGAGTTTGAGCTACCGAAAATCCTAAAACTGTCGTGGAAACCCCATTCCATGACTTTGATTATGAGATTTCCTGAAGTCGCAAGTCTACCTCGATATAGTCTAGTCTGAGAGGTTCACAAATTTACAGTCCTCTCTTTAGGGATGCTAAAGAACAACATCTGAAGGCAATTTCTCACCACACCAACAGATATACTGTATATTGTTGTTCACAATATTTTTTCTCTACTACAGGTACCATTAGTGAATGACAATTGACATGTTAAGGATTTGTTACAAAGTACCTAGTTTTTGCTAAAAATCAATTATTGTACTAATTTTATCTTTTTTTATTATATACAGAGCCACATATTGGTCGTTTTTTGAACATTTTTGTTATCAATAAAACTCCATGTCATTTCAAACATGTATGTCAGTTTTTACATACCAAATCTATTTCGTAAAGTCGTCAGTTTTTATCTACCCACACTATTTCGAGTTTTCAAATGTTAACGTGCTTTTGAATCAACCGTTATCAATTCAATATCAAAAATTATTTCTTATTTAATGAGTTTTCAGTTTCGCATTTTACGCGATATAGTATTTTTGTTTTTATTTTGTTAATTATCCAAAATTCATCATCTACTGTACAGCAATATTTTACCTATTTATAATAAACATTGCACAACAGTGAAATGAACTTCATTTTTTAAAAAAGGAAAAAAAAATGCATAGACTTTTTAAAAAAACCTACCCGATTACTTACCACAAAAATTCGGATAAGATCCAGTTACTAAATTCATCGAGGAGAAATTCGAAGATTTAAATGGCTCGTATTGATCAGCTCGGAATCCCATAATGGCACATTGCGATCCATCTGGTCCGCAATCTCCGCATTCTCCTCGTAGAAATGCTTTGTAGCTACGACAATAATATCCAATCATCTTACAAGTGCGATTCCGAATGGTAGATATGAATAATGATGCTGCCTTCTGATGGTCACCTATCACTGTACAAATATTCATAATTGTGAACGAAAGTTCAGATATAATTATAATTTAATAACAAAATAAACTTATGTTTCATGTCTCTGCCCAGTAATCAATATAGATAAATTAAAGTTATTCTGTATATTCTGTATATAAATATATAAGTATTCTGTATTCAAATTTATATCGAATATAAATAATAGTTAAACTGTTTAAAGAAAACCTTCAGAAAAATATATGCATCATTTTAGAATAAAAAATTGAATTATGAATTATCATAACTTCTTTGAGAATTATTTTTACTTGAAATAAGAAAAATTACCTGGGCGAAAAAATTAACATTTTGATAAGAATCATTCATACTTATACGGTACAAAATTAGTTGTATAAATTAAATTATTTACTATCGATACGCTTACCCTATTATGTCTTGAAGAAAATTTGCATTTTAAACTTTATAAGTAGTAGTACAGATTATCTAATTTATTTTAAAAGTTTAATACAAAATTTATGTTACGGAAAAAAATTTCTTCTGTAATGTTTTTTAAATTAACTTTTTATTTAAAATTAATTAGATGGTTCTTCAAACTACTAACTAATACCATCTGAAGATTCCCTCTAGAATCTTGAAATTGGAGAGTATTTCGGATGCAATAAACATGAAATATTTCCAAAAACTGAAAAGGATAAAATTTATATATGCTTATATTATTTTTGACATAACTGCAAATAAAATTTCAATATTTATTTTCTTCCATCAAGTTATGAAATCAGATTTAAATATCCTTAAAATTACATTCTTGTAAATTTTCAAATAAAATACTTAAAAAAAGAAACTAAACATTTTTTTTTCTAATTGTCAATACAGATCTGAAAATTTAAAGAAATAAGGATAATTTATTCTAGATTTCAAACTATATATAAATTATTTATCTAATTGAAACTCATTTATTATCATTCGCAATTAATATTTTGTTTATTGAGCGTATGATGCAGACAAACTTTTCTAAGAAAGAATTAAGAGACTTCAAGCAGTCTTAAACGATAAGAATTGAACAATGAAACTTTAATAAGATTTTTATTAATGCATATTGTATATTAAATTTTTGAACTAATGAAAAGCTGTTATCCGAAATCAATGTTTTCTCGATCTAATATTTCGAATTCTGAAAGATTTCTTGAATAGGCTTCTAATGGATCTAAGAATTTCAAAATCGAATATACTTCTCAGAAATAAAAAATTCTTCTGGTAGAAAAGTTTCGAAAGTTCTTGGAAAAGAGATCTCGATAATTATATTTATTTCTTCAGATTTTAGATTGGGAGCCGAGGAATGCTTATACTGCATGAAGAGGGTTATACAAAGCAAATAAAAAATTCCAGACATATTAGTTTCTCCGAATTGAGTTGTTGCGTTGTTTTCCAAGAAATAGGACTGAATCTCTTATTAAGTCTTGCGAAGGCACATTAAGCTTATTTTCAGGGTAAGTCGTGGGCAGACGTCTAAGATTATTAATGCTAGAAGTATTAAAGTAAAAAATATTTGTAGTTCCTTAATCTTAGGCACGTGGCAGTGGAATTTAAGGTCAGAGATGATAGAAAATGGCTCAGTCCTATCAGACAGAAAGTGAATATAGCACTTAAAATTTAAAAAAAAATACATTTTATTGATCGTAATAATGTGATCTATTGTTTTGAAATTTGTATTGTAAATTCGTAATGGCATTATTATTTATGTATATTAATTATTAATATATAATTCAATCATTTAACTTATTTTGTAAATGAGAGATAAAACGCATCCCTCTCGTTACGTTTTAAATATGAGATTTATTTTTCAGTCAGGATTTATATTAAAAATATCTTTCGAGATTAAACTTGCATTCATTTTTAATTAAGCATTATTTTAAAGTCATTCAATCATACTGACACCAAATATACCAAATATGGTACACAAAGAGAAAAAATTACTTTTGAAATTGAAATAAACTTTTATCTACATATCTTACTCTATGGAAGTATAATGCTTGCGAAATGTCGTAAATAGAAAAGAAATTATTTTTAATCCTTTCACTACTGACTCGGCCCAACTGGTCAAGCAAATTTCACACTGGCGAACCGACTTCTGCAGGATGTAAAATGAGTAATCAACCAAGGCTTATATCTTACAACCGTCGTTTGAAACAGGATCCTGCAAACTAATATAGAATCTGTATGTTTGGTTGAGCTAAAGCCAGAGTTCGAGGGTTAAAACTAAATTAACTTTTAATTGCATACATTATATTAATGAAGGAATATCATTATAAATAAATATGTAACTGTTTTATTCAATATCCGTTTAAGCTCATAAGAAATGCATTATTGAACAAGTCGAAAATTAAGTTACAAATTGAAATCCAGCTCCAGTTAAACGCTTAAACCTGTAAATAATTTAATATTTTTTTACATTGATCCCAAAATTCGATTATTTTGTTTCTTGCTATTTATTAAACGAATGTAGCATGAATCATTTCCGAGAAAAAGACTAAAATATTAGTACCATCAATATTAGTCTTCTCACTATACCTTAGAGCTATAAGAAATTTATTTATTTAATTAAAATTCAGAAGTTTTTCCTTAAATAAAAGAAAATTAATTTTTTCACACTTTTATATCCTAGAAAACATACCTTACAATATTCTTCTTTAAAAGTACTTCATGAGTTAGCTGAGAGACTGAACTGCTAAAAAAATTACTGATACTCTTGACTCCATACAATTGTACTAGAGTTAGAAATAAACGAGAAAATTTCATTTTCTCTTCTTTCCTAATATTCAATGGAAACGCTATGAATGTTTTGACCCCTGGTGTGTTTCCACATTTCCGCAGCATATCGTCAAACAATCTCCCCCAAGGGGTCAAAAAAATTCCATATTTTTCTTACCTTCGTAGTAAGGATGCGAAGCAACAGTCTGGTCATTAGGAAAGAAGTCCACGTGACCTAATTTGTGGCATCCCCCATGTCCTATGAAAGAAAAGTTTTTGTTTAGTCAATAAAGTGGAGTTTTACACTGTTGCTTTTCACGCATAGAGAAATGAGACATTTTATTGCAACAAAAACAGTAAACAGCAACATTTATATTAATTACTATTCCATTATTTTTATTTGTTTTTCATTTTAGTATTTTATTCCCAAATCAAAGTGAGGTACATAATTATAATTTTAAATAAAAGACGCTTTTATGGTTATAAAAAATTAAACTGAATAATAATATTTTTCAGTGCCATGCGTATAATTTTCGATCTTCTTTTCACTGAAAGTAATTAGTTCCGAATCAGATTTAGATGCATAACAATAATTTCACAGAAAATATTCATATGAAATATTTTAATTTATTCATTCATTATTTCACCTTTTATATTTATAAAGATGAAAGCAAATAAAATTATTTTTTTCATTCTCCATCATTCAGAAAGATTTTTATTCCTAAATCTGGTTAGCTATAGCAATAATATGCATTTCATATTTTTGGATGCAGAGTAATTTCATCATTCTTATTTTTAGCTTCAAGTAAATTATGCTAAATTAAATCTTCAGTTATAAACATTTTAGATCTAATTAAATCCATTTTAGAATCAAAAAGTATTTTTGATTTCATTGTCATCTTACATAAAAAGTATTAAGATCTATTATTTCACTAGTTCTATTGCGTTGATAATTATTGAGTTTCAGAAATAAAGTACTGTATGAATGATGCAATGTTGCCTTTTTTGCATTCAAATTAAAAGGATTGAATTCGCACAAATGCAAAGAGACATTTTAAAAATGTTCCAGTATATATAAATTTGAATGCTATTATTATTATTTCTTTATCTTTGATGCTCAAACTTTAAAAACCTACTTTAACTATCACTTTGCAAGCGCTTTTAAATTTTCCTTCTGTGATAATTTTATCTGTTTTAATTTACTGCATCAATAATTTCTTTGTTTAAATTTCACTTTCGCTTTCAGAACAAAAAATCTCTTAAATCGGTTGATCACTATTGCTTATTCTTCAGCTGTTTCATCTCCTTTGAAAACATACCGGTGAAATGTGCTTTTTAAGTTGTGCCCAAATGTTCATGATGGGGATGTGCAAAAATTATTTCATCCTTAATCCACACATTAAAAAAATGTTTCGCTAACAAAATAGACTTCTTTACTGTTTTTCTCTACAATTCAGTTTTCCTCAAGATGTTTTTCTCCACGATTCAGTTTTTTCACATCACAACATCTTATGTTAAAATCGACTGCGTTACTATGCGTTTGGGCGCCTTGCGTTAAAAAAAGTACCCATTCTCAAGAAAAATCTGTGAAAAAAATTATCTTTTGTTGCTATTAGGAAGCAAAAGTTCAAGTTCTTTGATAGATGGATTCTGGTTCTTTCGCTGTTCTCTGGTAAATGTTGCTGAAGCAACATCTAAATTTTTGGAGTGTATCCCCTTCTCAAATATGTATTGCTTGCATTTTTGCTTTTAAAAGTTGAAAAGATGCATAAAAAAGATTTTTCTTTCATTATCCTTATAACAATATTTTTTTCTTCACATCATACTCACATTTTCATCATCAAATCCAATGCTCTTCTATTGTTTTGGTATTGTTTGTGCTCTACTTTTTATTATACCTTACAAAGCCATGAAAAAATATTGAAATTACGAATGCTTTAAAATTTCAAATACTTCATCAGAATAAATTTTTGTGCCAACAAGTGTTTTTCTCTCATGTCGTGTGCCACTCCCTGTAAACTTTAATAATAGTTTCACCTTCATTTCATGAAAATTCAAAAATATGAAAAACAATAACCCAAAATTAAGTAATAGAAAAAAATATAAAATATTTTAGTCGTCGGAATTTTGAATTTCCCTTATTTATCATGTATTCATATTTCACCAAGAAAATATTTAATACTTTGTATACTTTATTGAGAAAATATTTAATGAGAAAACTTCTTGTAAATGTCTTCTGTTGTTTATAATAAGATCTTCTTTAAAAATATTGATCATAGTTTTATGTTGAATACTTCTTAAAAATGTGGTTTTCGTAATGAGCTTATCTTTTGATAAAATTTAATTTTTTTCAAAATTTTAAAATTTGAGCATATTGGCAATGTATTTTTATTTAATTAACCAAAAAAGTTTTAAATATCAACTTCCATCCTTCTTGATTCCATGAGAATCCAAATTTATACCTTAGAATGTCACAAAGACATGACTAAAATATCTTAACAAAATACAATTATTTAAAAATATTCCCTAAACAAATTTAGCTTAAAGGAAATATTTCTCTTCTATATTACAGTTTGGGAAGAACCGTTTCTATAAAAGCTCTTTTCATTATAAAATGAAATATTTCTTTTGTTTGACAAAAACTGCGACGTTTATTAATCATTTATTATTTTCATGTCACGAAAGCAGATTAAAACAGACATTCAATTAACGTTTTCAAAAGAAACTAAAAGATCTTTTTCTCATAACATTTATTTTTAAACCTTTATTCATTTTTAATGCTCGAGCAACGACAAGTCTTTTTATAGAAATGCAAATTTTAAGAATCATCTTCTAATTGAAAGATAATACTTTATGAACAGTAAATATGGGTTTTGTATTATAGACATAGCTTTCAAATATTGGTTTTCGATACCCAATATCTTTTTTGATCGTATGTAGTTGCCTTTAATTCTGATAGGTGTTGTACGAAGTATAGAAGGGGGTATGTTAAATAAAACGGAAGTTAATCTATTGTTTCACAGAACTAAAGTCGATTTTGAGTAAAATATCATTTATTATACTATTTGTAAACTTAAAATGAAGACACATTAACAATAAAAACGCATAACATTACTAGCGAGTGACTTTTCTAAATTACTATCGAGAGAATTAAATAGTGTTCCATGAATATCTTATTATTATCTAATGAGGTGAGATCGAAACACATATAGAGAGGTTTATTCTACTTCACTTCTAAGTTTTTTTGGAATTGTGTTTCTTTAAAGTAGTTTCGATGTTTAATGCTTTCCCGCAAAAAAAAACAAGACTGCACTAAAAACAAAACAAGGCGGAAATACTTAGTATTAAGAAGTATGGGACTTTCAGTAACTATGAAGACGTCAGTATTTGGTATCAGAAATATAGCGAATCTGAATCCCATATTACGATATTATATTATTAAATATCCGACAACAGTAAACAATATTGCGAATATTGTTCAATAACATATATTGTACAATATATGTTTACTACTAAGGATACGGCATTAACTCCTTAATAGTTATGCTTTTTCGCAGTCTTATTATATATATTTTTCCCGTGATGTACTGTCTTACGGATTCAACTGAAAATCTTTAGATTGTAAGGTGGTTATAATAGTTAGAGGCCAGGTTGTTGGAAAATGATGATTGATTATTCAGTCATTTCCAAAATGCAGATTTAACAGCTACTTCATCGTTGTTTAATGTATGGTGAAGCATCACCTTCATAAAAAGTATGCTATGCACACATTCACGTTGTTGCAGTGCTTAAATATGCGAGTTGCTCACGTCGATTAAGGGGTTAACCTTAGTCAAATTTAGCCACAGAAATTGCGTTTTAGTGAATATTTTTATCATAACAACTTTCAGCATAAGGGCATAAAATAGAATAGAGGCTACTCTTTGAGTGTTGGATACGAATGGGTAATGTGGAGAATTTTAATTCAAAATTAAAATTAAAAATCGAGAAATATCAGTATTGATTCAAACAATATGTATAGAATAAGAAAATCATGAAATATAAAAATTTTAAAGTCGAGTACATATGAACTTATTATCTATACCTAATCAACATACAGTGGGTAAAAAAAGTTTCCGTACGAACACTAAATTTAAGAATAAATTTGCATAATTTGTAAAGTATTGCATTTTTTCTTTAAATATTGTCTATATGTGTTTAGTATAAATCTATAGAAAAAGATTTTAATAAAATTTCATTTTTAAAAAACGAGAAAAGCATATTCTTTGCAATATCTAAGGTAAATTGAAAATTGTAGTGCAAAAAAAGTTTCCGTACGCGTTATGCAAATTCTTTCTGTCGTGTTTAAAACAGACCCGCAGCAAATTTTTGACGTTAGAAAGTTAATTACTAATAAGAAAACAACATATCGACAGTTGTTGAGTTCAAGTTTGTTCTTGATAGTCTCAAAATTGAAGTTCCCAGAGCTATTCGGGAATTAGTGATTAAACTGCGAAAAGATGGATTATCCATGAAAAGGATTAGTGAAATGACTAAAAAATCGAAGTTTACTGTGCAATATATCATTGAAAGATATCGTAAACTTCATTCACTTGAGGATAGAGATCGATCGGGGTGGCCTTCTTTTATGATGCATAAAAGAAGCATCATAGCCAAGTTCAAGAAAATCCACGAATCAGTGCACCGCAGTTGGCAGCTGATTTAATGGTTAGTTATAGCATTAAAGTCTCAACTCAAACAGTGAGAAATGTCATTAAAAAGTTAAGATGGACATGCGGACCGGAAGAAACCCTATATAAGTTTGTGCAACAGGAAAAAGCGCCTTGAGTTTGCAAAAAACATGTAAGCAAGCCATTATCTTTTAGGGAATCCATTCTTTTTAGCAATGAATCAAAATTTAACATTCATGGGTCAGAAGGCCGAGTTATGTTGTGGAGAAAACCAAACGAACAAATGCTAACTAAGAATTTATGCTGAACTGTGAAACACGGTGGTGGTAGTGTTATGGTGTGGGGGTGTATGAGTGCTTCTGGAGTGGGAAATTTGTAATTCATCGAGAGATATATGGATCGATATGGATATTTGGATATTCTTAAACCAAATGTATTATCCAGCGTAGAGAAACTATCTCTTGGAACTGGATTTACTTTTCAGCAGGACAACGATCCTAAACATACCTCTAGGATTTGCTAAGAGTGATGCCTTTACCATGTTAAAGAACAACTTCATAGCCCTCCCCAGTCACCCGATTTAAACTCCATTGAACATTTGTGTGAAGAAATTGGCCGACAACTTGAAAAATATGACATAAAAAACAAAGTTGAACTCAAAAGTGCCATTAGTAGCATTTGGTGTGATATTTCTCCTGAAACAACAAAAACACTTGTGAGGGTAATGCCACAACATCTAAGAGAAGTTATAAAGACCAAAGGAGGGCCCACTGATCATTAAATTTATTTTTGTTAAATATATTTCGCATTTTTGTAAACTTTTTTCGTTTGCTAGGGCATCGTACGGAAACTTTTTTGTTCCATGTTTACGGCATTTTTTAAGTTTTAAAGATTTGTTATTTAATTTTGTCAGTATTATCATCCTTTTAATATGAATAAATATTAAATAATATTAGTTTAAACTCTTTTTTAGGTTTTTATTTTTATCATTATGAATTTTGTGTGACAAATTAGACTTTGATTTGTATTCGTATCTGCGTACGGAGACTTTTTTTACCCACTGTATATATGGATAAGATACATAAAAATGTCCAAATTTCAAAAGAGTTTTTGAAAAAACAAAGATATTTTTTTTCTTAAACGCTTTTATTAGAAAGTTTATGGTAAAAATACCCAGAAATCCCCAAATTTTCTTTCATTTTTGCTCCACTAGCTTAATTGTTAATTTTTAAAAAATAACTTAGTTTTGTTAACATCGTTTGCCTGTTTAAATGAAATTATCATGTAAGGTTTAGTTAACGACTACGTATTCGCAAGCTACATTTATTTGCAGATCGATGTTTTTGCTAATTTCAATTTGAGGCAGTTTGGAATTCTTGAGGTATAAACCGACGTGGTAGTGGCACTCTACACCAGCTCACACTAACCATTACTCTTCCAGTAGAATCGATATCCGAATTTCTGACCCTCCAATTTCCTATCTTCACACTTGAGATAACTTTCTTTCATCTTATAAGAAAAAAGAGCTGAACTGAATATATTAATTTTTTCAAGTATGTTTTTTTGAAACACAAATACGAGATTTTAGTGAAATCCTGAATTAAAAGTTTAAGAACGCTAAACCAAATGCATATTTTTTTTAAATTATGTTTATAAAAAAAACGTTATAAAAAAACTTGTTAGTAACTATTAGCTGACTCCTTGTTTGAGAGTGTAAACAGAATTTGCTGCAAGAATAATAAAAATTATAAAATTAAGATGTTATGTGCAAAATTTAATTAGTACACCTAATTAATTAATTTGTTTAATTGGTTAGATATGCAAACTTTCTTTTTTAACCAGAAGCCTTGAAAATTTCTGCAAACTTGCATTCTGATATCCAAAATGCAAACAGCATGTTAATTAAATTCAACTTTCGTATTCCAAGAAATTGTAAAATTAAAAAAAAAAAAAAAAAAAAACTTGACGTATAGCAATAGTTTTGACTGAATATGATTTTAGCTTATTCATCTTATTTTACACAAATATTCAAAACTGTTCTACAAAAAATACTAATTTTAAAATTTAATACAATACACAATTTTCTTATCTAACAATTTTTAATTAATGAAATTTTGAAGCCTTTGAAATGCTATCCTGTGAAAATTACAGAAATTTTAAATTATTTGTAAACTAACCACAAAACTGGCTTTTAAAACAGTTTACATTCTTTCTTGTTTTTAACATTTTCATAAAAATGGAGACGGTGCAAAAATACTTGTTTTAAGCTTTAAACACTTGTTTATCTCATTACCGTCTTTTAAGTGGGATACTACTAGCCCGAGTAATAAGTTTCGTTAAAGAAAAAAAAGCCCGATAGTAAAATTAAAATGTTGATGCAGATTTCAACCGCATTTACTATGGATGAAATTAATATTAGTTTTTCCAAATTGTGTGAACAGTTTTGGAAATGATATCTTTCTCATTATGAATGTACTGCATGCTAAATTTTGTATTGAATTTAATTTCTTTTAATAAAAAATTAATTATATTTTAATTTTAATGATAATTATAAATTATCAGGAAAGATTATTACAAGCGCTATTATATTTTTTGTTTGAAATGTATTATTTGGATTAATTTTGACAGTATTTGTTAGATTTACATTGGAGAGGCAAATAATGGATGAATTACTGTAAACCATTGATTTTTTTAAAAAATAACTTTTTTCTTTGGAATTCATTTATCACATTTTCCTCTCAGAGCAAAATATTAATTACCTGTTTAGAGAATTTTCGTTAATGAATATTTCGTTTTTTCAAAATTGTTGCTACATGCAACATATTTTGACACTTTCTTGTTTCTTATTTGTAAAGATGGAATTTTATTATCAGTTTTTCACTTATTTCTGATAATATGGAATTGGGGAATTCTATACATCTATGTATTCCCAAATACTATAAAACCTTAAAATAACTAATAACTTCAGAACTTAATCATCAGATAACAATGTGATTTCATTTTGATTAATTCGAAATCAGTTGCGCAAATATGATTATTGTGCTGAAGACTTATTAATAGAAAACATAGGAGGATTAAAAAAGAAAAGATTTTCAAAAGTTTGTTTTTATCAAAGTGCTGCATAGATAATAAAAGTTTTTTGTCATAGGAAAAAATAGGAATATCTCAAAAGCAAAAAATGTTGAAAACATTACATAAAGAAAATAAGTAGCTATTGATAACAAGAAATGAAACATTAAGCTTTTTTTTAAATCCAAATACATTTTGAATGAAATTGAAAGGTTTTAATTTACAGAGAAAATTTAAATTGGCCTCTCACGCTTTCACGATTATATATTTATTTTTTAAAAACATTTTTATACATTATTAAAACTGAATTCTTGAAAATATTCCTTACTTTTATTATTTTTTATTATAACTTGGCATTATTATTCTATTTAGACATTCTAAGCTTGAATTATTAAATAACATACAATTGACAACAGTTACAACTTTTATTATTTTATTACCTTTAAAAATCGTTTGTAGTTATTTCTGATTCGATATTCTTGATTTCTTAAATGTTACTGAAAACCAAAATAACACGAATCCTTTTGAATAAAATGTCTTACAGAAACATAAATCACCTTTTTCTCAGAATTTAAGATAGATTTTAACTCTGGATTTTAAAAAATTGATTTAAAATAGTGAATATATTGATAAATGTGTAAAATGAAAGCAATATCATCAAACAAACAATATACTAAATAGTTGTTGTAAAAGCCATCATGTATGAATGCATTTATCGGACTAGAGGAAAATTCTGTTTCATATAGTGATACTTTAACACACTAGAGAAATCAGATATGCCAATTAAAATATGGAAGAACAATATATCAAAGTGTAGAAAGTTACTACTTTTAACTGATAAATGAAGCTAGTTTTCAGACAGAATCTGAAATGTAACGATGTAAGATTATTAGTCTAAAAGACATGTTAAAATTCAATCCAGATTTATTCGCCTTTATTTCAGATAAAGATTTTTAAAAGTAAAAATTTATTTAAAAAAAATAGTTTTTATCACCTATATGGAATCGCATATTAAAATATGCTTTTTGAAAATCAGTATATATGTACTGCATTAGAGAAATATTATTCAATTTTGGCAATATATTAGATTATATCAGATTTATAAAGAATGTGTTTGGAAATTCATGCATTAAAAATTCAATTATTTTAGAATAGATTTAATGATTAATTACGTAATGTGAAATGTGAAGTGCCTATTCAAATTTAGATTCCATATCACATTTTTCAGTTGCTCTTTGTAACCTCAAGGACAAATTTTTGCTGTTTTAAATAATGTTTCAGTGTTGTTTTATTTTACATTTTTCTGCAAACACAATTCTTGTCCTTTAGTTAGAGCTTTAATCGTCATTGTAGATTATAAACTTAGTAAAATTTATTCTGTGTCATTTCTAACAACATAAAAATCTTTTATATTATCTGGTGTCGTTATAGTAAGTTTAACATGATTTGCAATTGTATTTCTTGAATTTTTAATACATTTAATTATTTAAAGTATATACTATATAATTTTTCACTTTTCTTTTGAGTCAGTCAATCAATAAATGAACAATAACATTTTCTTTGAAACAAATAGCTTAAAATATAAGCACGATGACATAACATACAATCTTAGGCGAAAGTAGAATGCATGCTGCGTCATATAGTGATTAACTTACTTGTTTAAAATACCTGAGCAGTTGGGTTTGTCAAGTGACATGGCATGAATTGGTTATTGTGATAAGTTTTCCTTTGTCGAAGTTATTGAATGGTCGCATGTCAAAAATGGTGTTTTTTCTAATAATGAGTTTTAAGAAGTGAAATCTTTTTCTACAGCTACTTCAATGTCAGGTATAATGGACAATTATTTTCCGATGCTTGAAGGAAGATTTGAGGTAAAATTTGCATGCCTTAATTAACCTGAATCTGATTTAATTGAATAGAAAAATAAAACACAAATTTTTTTTTTTGTTCGTGACTTCAAATTGCCACTTTTATGTAAAAAAAATATAATCATTTGATGATTTTCTTTTAAAGAAGAAATGTGTTAACATCTATCTAATCATCCTTCAATTACTGTGACATGTGCATTTATGCAACTGTTTTGTGTATATATATGATTTTGATATGAGATTTTCTGGATTCGTATCTGCATAATAAATATTCTATGGCTATTCATAAATATCATATTTCGAACTATGCATATTAAAATGTTCTAATACAATAAAAGGAAAGCTCTTTGGGAAATACACATATAAAACTGAATTACATTTTTCGGTTTTACTTTAAATTAAAAGTAGTAAAAAATGATAGTTTAATTTAAAATATTTAAATTATTTATGTTTACCTGAGTCATATGCTTTCAATTCTGTGTGTATCACATCCACAAATTCTGCATCACCAGAATCTAACCGGACGTTTTCAGGCATGTTGCAGAAGTACTTGTAAGCTGGATCTAATCCTGAAAATAAAATTTTGTATAATTTATCTTTAAATGATTTATCAAATTGTACAACATTTAGTCATGTACGGTAGGGTGAAACAAAAATGTCCTTACAGTTTTTTCTTAGATTTTTACTTTAGTAATAGTGCGAAAAAGTTGCCTTTTAGGTTCAATAACAATATTAAAAAATTTGATTGCAATATTTCATTATCTTGAGGTGCAGCAAAAAGTTTGAAATTTGTTTAAAAAAAATTAAATTTTTACAAAGGGCTTTTAAAAGTTTTTCTTAATTTTAATTTAGCAATTGGGATAAAAATTAGCTTTGAGGTTCAAAAAGAATTTTTAAAAAGTCTGACTGCAATATTTCGAGGTGCCGCAAAGAGTTTAAATTTTGGAAAGAAATATTAAACAATTATATATTTTGTCAAAAAATATTTATGAATTTTTCGTTCATATGTTTCAAAAGGTGATTTTAAATATATACATAAGCATTAGAATTGGAAAAAATTATTAGTAGCAAAGTATAATAATGATAATAAATATTTTTATATCCAATTTTGCGTTTCTTACTTCAGTATCCTTAATGATTACAAATGTCAAAGCTGCAAAATGTTTGTTTATACTTCATTTCCAAATTAAATAGATCTTTTAAGATACAATTTTGACAAATTCACTCGTTAGTCAATTTTTTCTCTTTTGTATCCTTCTCTTGACAGCCACAGACATTTGGAACCGATTCAGCCACCAATCTCTTAACTGCGGCACTTACTCTAATATTTTTCATATTTATAATTTATTTTATCTATGGTAAAAGGCAATTTTTTGACGTTATTTCAAATTTAAAAAAATAAATAATTGATTTTTTTTATTCCACCCTAAGGTACGTCCAGTACAGCTGATTATATATCGTGACAAATTTAAAGTTTTTGACTCTTTCTTTATTTTTCAATACAACAACATCTCCCATTACCTGTAAGAAGTTTATAAATTTTCTTATATTCGTATTGTACTAAGGCAGGAATGAAAAATTTCACTCTATATCAAAATTCCTAAGGATGAACCCTCTCAGAGAAAAACTATAATCTTTTATGTGAATTTTCTAGTTTGCAATCTTAATGTGTCTGATTTTCATTGTAAATATTTTATTTAACATTATAATAAATTTTTCATCATTTTAAAATAGTGTTTTCTAAAACTTAAAACCGAATTAAACATTTAATTCTGGTAAAATAAATAATTTTATAAAAATGATATTAGTTTTACAGAAAAATGAAATTTGTAAAAAAGCAGCTTTGCTTTTTTAATACAGTAATAAAATATAATAGAAAAGTACATCAAATATTTTTACGATATTTCATCACATCCTGAATTTCAAAGATTCCTGTCGGCCTACTGCTCCAATTCGAATCAATCAACGAAAGAAGACAAAATATAAATCTCATTTCTTTTTGAAATGAATGACAATAATCTTTTTAGAAAAATCCCTTTTTCATAAAATAGCCCAAAAATGTATGAAATATTTTTTTTTATTTCAATATTTCATTTCCCACTAGTTTAGGCATTTTCGTTAGGCTTAAAAGACTCGCAAGATAAAGAAATATAATGGGAATTGTGATAGGACATATAATGTCGTATATCTTATACATGTTTTCCATCAACAAGCAATATGTCTTTATTTTTTCCCGAATAAAATTCCTATATCTTTCATTATTGCGTTTCTGCATTTCTTTTGCACCTTTCATTATATTTGACGCTCTATACAATTCCTAGAATTCCTGTGCGGAATACATGTCGGCCTTATATCTTTGCTCATAGAATTATTGATTCTTTAAGCAAGTGGGCGTATAAAGCATGTCTTTTCTCATTGTTTTTCATTAAGACAGACCATGCAGAGGGAATGACCGTGTCAAAAGCAAAAATATACGGAAAAACCTACACAGTAAAAGAAATTATTTCCTCTCATATCATTGATATTTTTCCCTAAATACCTTATACATATACTTGCACTGAAATGAATGTCGATGTATTAAAAATTCCAATAAATGAGAATGCATAATATCTATATATTATAGATCATTTGTAAAGCTCTTATTAAAAAAGGAGTTTACAAAAGTATTTTTTCAGTAAAAAAATTAGTTCGTTAGAAGATTCTGTTAGAGCGTGTAGTATTTAGTATTAGTATCTAATATACAATTGGGTTTTGAAAAAAACTCTGAACAAGTGAAAGTTGACAAACCACGGGATCCAGAAGCGGCCACTTTGGATCATATATCTTATGTTATTCTGCATATCCTGCCTAAAGTCTAGGACGCTAAAAATCCGATTTAATCGTTTTAATTTTTTTTAGAAAGAATTCAAAAAATGTTAAGAGATATGCATTTCATTTTGTGCCTAGATTTTGGTGAGATATATAAATTTAATACATAGTAGATAAGATCTTCGTTTAAAAGATGAACGAAACAACACTTTACGGTCTTTTTCATATTAAATATTTTGATAACTGAAATTAAAATTTAAAAAATGGAAAATAAGTATTTAAAATAAATTTTCATCTGAAAATCGAAAGATTTTAATTTTTATATAAAAAGTTTGCATTCTTTTGGGTATAAAATAAAATTGAAGACTATAAGCTTACATGATTTTTAATCTTCGGTTCCGATTAATATCTAAATAAAATCATGCGTCCAACACTTTTACCTGTTATTCTATTAACCATCGGTAAAATGCTCTGACCAGCATAACCTGCTACATGTGCTCCTAGTCCATGTCCAACTATATGCAACATTGATGTTGTCAAATTTCCGAATTTCTGAAATAAATATAGTGTGATAATAAAATTGTACGAATTAAACTAATGAATAATAATAATGTTTGAAACATTTTTAAATAATTAGACTATAATTCTCAAAAAGAAGAAATATCGACAAAGCATAATCCTAACACTTTTTAATGATAGTAATTATCGATTAGTTTGTTAAAATTTACTTTGAAAACTTTTGTCATCAAACAATGTGAATAAACAATGGATTGTAATGATTTTTATCAATTTTATTTCAGATATTTCGATTTGAATACTCTGATTATCATAATAATTACAATGATTTGAAAAAGATCTTTGATAATTAAAATGTGCTTTTTACACATAATTTGCACATTATTATTTAAATTCTCAAAAAACATCCTTCAATCTTAAACTTAAGTGTTATGCCAGGAAATTCCAATCTACAATTCATCTTTCGAATACCTAGTAAAAATGTAAAAGCAGGAAGTGTTTTTTACGGTAATTGCTCAAAAGTTAAACTTTCGACAATAAGTATGAATACAACATACTCAAGAAAAACTACATTTGTTAAATTTGGTGCTAATTGAAAACAAAAGAAGAGCAGAATCTAAATGTTTGTGATTTGGTGAATTCAGATCCCAGGAACTGAATTAAAAAAACTGGTGGAAAACTATTATGAAAAATTTTAAAATTTTCACAAACCTTCAGCGCATTTACCATTCTTGCTATTTCAGCACCCACTACTCTTGCGTTAGCAACTGCCTGGATGTAAGGAGGTTGACTTCCTTTGCTCCAGTCTACAATCATTACATTGGTATCATTTTGGTTGAGAAACTCTTTCATCATAATCTGAAATAAGATTGAAAGATATAATTTAATATTTTTTTAATATGTATATGAATTATTGCTTTTTGAAAAGATTTTACTTTATTTTCAAGTAAAAATGGAGAATCTGCGAAGAAAGAAAATTAGGTAGTACATCATTTCAAACCTTGTCCTAGCCAGAGGCCATATGTGAAGCTCTTAAGCGATGGCGCAATGCAGTCATCTCCCTCACTGGGCACAGGCCGCAATTTAAGTACATGAGAACAGAATTTATCTCGTAACTTCTCAGGAAAACTCGTGCCTGCGCAGCAATCTTACCCAACATATCAACCAATCATACATTAAGAGTCACCCAGATCTCCTCTACCAATACTACAAACAAGACTTTTTTTTTCATTACTTTACATTTAAAATTAATGTTTAAAATAGAAGTCCATTTATTTAGAAATTAAACTTAAAAATTCTCATCAATTCCATGATCAATAATAATGTACTTATTTAAATCATCCATCCTAAAATTTTGAATTAATAAGAACATATTTCAATCGCCTTGCTTTAGACCAATTTTATTTTTCATTCTTTCACAGAGCATGCTAAAAAGTATATAAATTCCTGCTTCATATTTGAGATGCATATACCACTTTTTAAAAGAGCATAGTTTATATAGATTTTTTTAAGCAATACTCAAGAAAATATAAAGCAAATGAGAGAAACTCTTTTTATCTGCCATTGTCTAACTAGATAACTTTATTCAATTATTCTCTGCAATTAACTTTTAAAACCGTGCGTTATAAGGGATTTTTCATCCTCAGAGCGGTAGAGATGATATTTTCTCTAATACGCCATATTTCATCTAATACCTTAAAGAGAGATTTCTTTTTTTTATTCCAAAAATTTATTGGTTGATTTTAATAAATCCTTTATGAATTTTTTGTTTTATAGGTATGTATTGTTTCAACTTTGAAAATAATTCATTATAATTTAATAGTAGCCATTGTTTAATTCCTTTTTTCCAGTATTTAGTTTATAACCCACCACATTTAAAATACAAACAACTCAAATTATTTTTAATGCAAAATTAAATTATCTGTTTGGGATTTTACCGTAATCGAAAGCATATAAAAAAGAAAGGAAGAAAATATCATGTATAACAAAATAAATGTTTTGTTTAATCTTTGTTATGGTCGAGTCTTATAGCGAATAGAGTGTTTTGAATTAGGCTGTTACATAAAATAGAAATAGCATAGCAAAAAAAAAATGAACATGGCACATGCAAGACGTTACTTGTTTGAACTGTATGACATTTTAAAATATACATAATCTAAAAAAAGTTTATATTTAAAGTCAAAACATATTTACAATAAGAATTTTATAAACGCATTGATGTGATGTAATCGGTAACAATTAATGAATGCTAAAAATAGTGACAAAATTTACAATTCAGACGAGTTTTCATCGATGATACTTTCTTTTCAATCAGAGTAACATTGCGAAATATGTGATAAAATCCCCTGATATTTTAAAAGAAAACAAACAAAAAAAATTGTAATTAAGGCAACTTCTTAACACTACTTTGTTTGTTAATCTTTAATCTTTGATTTTGCTGTTTCAGTTTTCAAAATGTCACAAAAGGGCTCATCTTATTCCACTTTTGAAATTTTTCTTTATATTAGTTTCCTATCAAGAAAAATAAATAAATATGTAGTGACATAATAAAATGGCTGATTTTCTTGATTATCTAATGACTTTTAAATTCAGAAAAACACATTTATATCACTAAGTAGCAAAATTAGAGCAACCCAAATCAAATAATGGGTATTACATTGAATGAAGAGAATTATTTAATTATACGAGTAACTAACTTTTTTGCATATATTTTCAATATTTGTCAAGGCGCAATATTACTTAGATTGCATAGATGTTGAACTATCGCTATGAAATATATAATAGAAACTAGTGACATTAAATAAATTCACCTAATTCCACTTCCACCAAATGTAACCACAATCAAAGCACAAAACACAAACTGAAGGGAGGATTATTTCTATGAAATTCTTCTTCGAGACAAATTCACAAAGGGTGAAAATGAAGCTGTGCAAACAATATCCGATCAATATTATCTTCAGCCTGCTTTCGAGTTCTTCAAGTGTATTTTAAGTGTGAGGGCAGCATTCTGCTTATTAGAGAATAGCGTTTGTGTACCCTAACAGGTGTGCGAAATTTAATGACAACATCGGTACATCTTTGCTTAAAGTAGTTAATTACGCAATGCAAAATTACAAAAAAATAACAACAATTTATATGGACAAGGCCAGCATCATGGTTGCATCTAACTCGAAAACAAGTACAATGGCGGAAAACATTTCAAACACCTCTATATCACCAGACATAGACATCACATAGGTTAAAGCACATGAGAAATTGTCAGAAACGTGAAATCAGGCCAATAAGCATTTACAGTATCACAGGGTGCTCAGAGCCATTTCGAACTTCTTTTGCCATTCATCAAAAATCACTTAGGAAAACTCGTGCTTAAAAAATGATGGTGGGAATGAAGGATAATGCTCGATTTGAGCATTATCCCGAAAGTTAGTTTACATTCAACAAATCGGATAAGAATATTCTTTTAGGGTAAGCTTTTTTGGATAATATGGCCCATTACTTGCTTACCTCAAAAGAGTCGATTTGACACAACATTTCTGCATATGTACAGGTATCGGAACTGCACTTCACTAGGTCATATAATCCCCACGTGATATTTAAGTAAATTGTGAATCCAATTTAATAGAATAGCATTTCTATGAAATACGATGGTGAATACGATTCCTCAAGAAAAAAACTGTTTAATGGAGTAAAGAAAATCAGCAAATCTGAGGAATTTTTATTAACCTTGTGCACTTCTAGGAAACCAGAAATATGAATTGGACATTACCAACAACCCTGTAGTTTTTACATACCAAGATTAAAAATTTAACGGTTATTATTAATTAAGGCTATTATTAATTGTTATTTGAATGACGAATTTTCAAAATGCATTTGAGTGAGATTTCGAATATAATTTTTGATTTTATGTGTATGCATATTTAAAAAATTCTTAGTGGTTTTTTTCCTTTCTCAATCTAAATATTTTTTTAAATTATGTTTCAGAATTAATTTTATTTTTTCTTAATTATTATTTTTATTTATTTTAACATTTACTTTCTAATTTTTAAATTTCTTAAACTATTTTCAGTATTAAGCAGTGCAAAGCCTATTGTTTTACTATCTAAAGAATGTATATTTTTTCTCCTTTCATAGTTTATTTTACAAAATTCTAAGGTATGTTCCCTCCATTGTAACCTCTATATCAACACTATCAAATATTTTCTGTTCATCTACATTTTCTAAAGAGTGCGATAACTAGGCCTATGTTTTTTTACCTTAATGAAGGTGATGCTTTCGACCACTCTGTAGGTGTAATAGTTACAAAGATGCAAGTATGAGGCGACGGTGTTCTATACAAAAAATATGTAATGAGTTTTTATATGTTACCATATACGAAATACCTAATATGATAATCTTTTGGCATCTCAAAAATCCTAATGTTTGTTTCTCTAATAAAAATTCACACTTGAAACGTTTTTGTAATAGATGTTTTGTGACAAATTCTTTCATATTGAGAAATAATTCCTAGCAAAAAAAAATAATAATAACTCCTGCATTATATAACTTCACAAAAAAATTTCAGTTTACATGTATATATACAAAACTTTCCAAATTTTTCAGAAATCTATTACACCAGGTTTTTGTTCGTTTAAAGAGTTTTGTTTGTTCTTTAAAATAAGTTTCTGTATTGCCGCATCGTACAAGGTGACCTTTCGATAAAAAGATTTCATAAGGAAGAGCATTATGTGGGTTGCTTCGGGTTATATCACCATTCTATCTTGTAGAAGCGAGAATATATTTTGAATGCTTTTATATAAAAAATATTTCCATAATAACGATGTTTTGCTAAAACCAATTTCATTCGCTTTCTTTAGCCCTCATTTTTTACTTATATAAATTCAAATTTTGGAAACAAGAATATATTAACTTATACTGAATTCCTTTCATTGAAAGGATACTTTTTGTTGAAATAATTCTTTTAAAAATATTTCTGTAAACAATTTTGCAGAAAAATTAATTATATTCGGATTATTTTATGGTTCTCTTTAAACTAATAAGAATGATAAACGCAATTTTTTGTAACAATTTTAGATTAATTATTATTTTCTGAACAATATTTTTTATTCTTGATTAAAATTCATATATAAATTTATTAATATTAATTCCTTTTTTAAACATGAGTGCATTTATTTTTCAAACATTATAATAATGTTAAACATGATTGGATAACGAAATTTAATATCATAGAAAAGATCAGATACGCAATGAAAATTTCGTTTGCAGTAATAAATATAAGGATAAAAATTTATGAGCATAATTTTTAAAAAACAACGAATTTTCTGACAAGAATTTTGCTATGTCTACATTGTGTTAGATCTACTCTATATCAATCAGATACAATAAAAAATGCATTCGTTGGTTTAAATCAATATGTTTAAAACTCTCATTTCATCCCAACGTCCATATCTTTCATATTTTCAAAAGCCCATTTGGAAATAAATAATCCAATGATAATTTTAGAAAAACCTTAATATATATTACATTCATAATAGAAAATAATGGTTAATGCGGTTTCAAAAACAGAGGAATTGAAATGTGAAAGATAATTATATGATTTTTGATGTACATTAAAATCACCCATAATGACTAGTAATAAAAAGAATTTTCTAATCACATTTCTTATTAAGATAAAAGTACATACTATATTTAAATTTGATTTTATTATGAACCCGAAGAAACAATGCATTTTTAATAATTGAATATTACTAAATTTTCTCATAATATGACCGAATGTATATTTACTAGAATCTTATATCTTAAAGACATTAATAAGAAAAAATTGTCCGTTTAAGATTACTAAGAAAATTTTTTTATCCTCTATTTAACTATATTCCAAATTATTTAAAAGGCCCTTTTCTCTTATTGTCAGAGAAAAGTAGACAAAACAGATTGCTTTAGAACAGGGATAAATTATAAAAAAAAGCTTATACGAGTTTAAAGCCATACCGTTTGAACCAACCTCAAGCGATTTCGAAACGCAATCACGATTTTCGAGAGAATGATGAATAAGTTTTCTATGTTATTTAATATGAATTTTATGCGTTTGCTATCAAAAAACGCAATAGTCCACACTGAAACTTATTAACCGATTAATAACTGTTTTTGAATGCATTCAAAAAGCAGATATTTTATAAAATAAAAAAAGGCTTTTCTTGGTGTGTATAAAATGAAAATACTTAAACTTCTTTTATCCGGTAATTAAGTGACTTTCTCGACTAGGTCATGAAAAAGTGAACGCAATATTCCAACTGTATAGAATGAGCATGTTATTTGAATCTTACCTTTGACTCGTACTTCCAAAGGTTTATTAAAATATTTTACAAACTACTTGAAACTTTTTGGTTGTCCATTAAATGTAATGAGAAATTTTACTGGATCCAAAATCTTTTAATAATTTGAAAGGATGTACTTACTTCAGATCTAATATTGGGAATTTACGACAAAAATTCTTCAACAGAAATTCGGATGTGATTTTGTTAATGCATTATGAATCCAAAAAAGAGCCATCGCATATACTTCTGGAACTTTGACTAAAGGGAAAAAGAATGTTGAATAGAATACCTACCCTACTGAAACGGAACACCTTGTTTTCATATAGAGTATCAACAAATTTCTATCTTTCCTAAATGCGAGGCACTTTACTACAATGACATATCATTATTAATTTTCCGAATCATTTTGATTTCAAGAACATTATTTTTCGACCGAACGGTAAAAAGTGTAACATGCCGACGCTCTCTTGAAATTCAATGGAAGAGGCGATAAAACATCATTTTAAGCCCTTTCTTAGAATATTGGCATTGCTGTCGAACAGACAGATATAGACCTCGCAAAAATAACTCTTCCTCATAGTACCTTATCCACTACTAAAACGGAATTTTTATTAATTGAAGAAATACTAAGGAAAAAGGATTTTGATCTGGAAAGAGGTGACTGTCAGTTACTGCATGCACTTAATTTCCATTTCTCCAGTTTTTTCTCCTTTTCACAAATTTGGAATTTAGCTTCTTGGACGTCTTCCAAAATTTATTCATGAAACTAAGTTTATCATTGTTTGTATAGATTACTTGCTATGTCATGCTGCAGCAAATACGTAGTGAAGTTTTTGTTGGAGCATACATGGAACTCCTCTAAGAATAATAGAAACCATCATCCAATCTTGGCTAATTTCAGATGTCGTAGAATTTTAGAATATCAAAAGTCGTAAGACTGTAGATTACCGCTTTCGAAAGAAAGCATCGAAAGAAACTTTTAATAAAACTCGGTGATCATGTGTATTAATACTGAAAAGAAAACAGTCATAAAACTATCCCTTTGCTACTATTGTTTATAATACTGACAAAGAGAACGCAACAAGACTTATAATTCTTTATTCTTAATCTTACTACCTATTAGAGAGGATGAAACTACATTAGACATTGTGTTCCCAATTCTCTCTCATTATGAATAATTTTTCATTATGGTTATATCATCTTTTATATCAGTACATTTACAATATGATATTGCAGTAATAACTACATTTGCAAGATTATTTTTAGAGCTGAAAAAATATGAGAATATGTCAAGCTATGAAGTCAAAAAGTACAGGATATAAATATCTAAGTATTGAATGGAGATTTGGTATAAATTTCCCAAATTTTGGTTGTGGAGATGTGGTATTTGTAAATCTGGTTACCCTCATCCAAAAAGACTTTTACTGAAAAACTCTTAAGAAGGTATTTTTATTCTTATCACGTGTTATGCCATTGGAAGATTTTAATTCATCCTTCAGAAGAAGGCCACATGCAGATATTGTTCATGTACTTTCTATAACGCCTTGTTATGATTTGAAGACGCGATATTAAACATAAGACTGTCGGAATTAAATAACACTCTTTCTGGGAAGCAAGCAAGATATTTATGAAAGATTCACAAGACATTCTGTGAATTTATCTTTACCTGAGACGTTGTTATTCTAAAGAGAAACTAAGTTGCGCAAAGAAACCGTCTCCACGTCTCCCATGGCTCAGTTGGTAGAGAGTAAAAGTGTTAATCTGTCTCTGTGTAGCAGGAGTCCCAGTCACAATATTTTACTTAAAGAACTGGCATTTGAAATCAAGTTGATATTTATTCTCTTGGCAATCCTAGATTTCTTTATAAATTCTGCATTCTTCCACTTCCTTATAATGAAATCTGACTTGACTTAATAAATTTTATTATTGCTGTTTTGGGTTTTATACCTTACACCTTCGTGAACAATATTATCAAAGTAAATCAATCTTTAGGTACTTATTCAGATTACATATTTGTGATTGCAAACTTCGCTAAAGCAATAAAATTTCCATGATTTACAGCTGTTATCAAATTTGTTTTTTATGGTTTATTTATAAGATATGTTTTATACCTCCAATGCTAGAGATTTCAGCTATTTAGGACTAACAGAAGAAAATAAATAATTAATTGTTTGAAATAAATAAGAGTTGAGAAATATTTGATATGAGTAGGTTTGCTGAATAATTTCAATGTGTTTTTTCTCATTTTTTTAAAATTTCTATTCATAATTTTGTTCTTTTTAGTTATTTGATTATTACGGTATTTAGATGTTGTAGGCTGTTTCTCTCTGACTAATAAAGATATAAATTTTCCAATATTTTAAATCTTCCTTTTTTCCCATAAAAATAAAAAAATAAATTAAAGTATAGAATATAATTTAGAAATAGAAATAGATTTTATAAAAATGATTTTCAAAATGCACAAAAGCCGATACAGATATGCTCAAAAGAACAAATTATGCGTTCAAAGCCTGCCTCATTTTTTTTTTCATTCGTGATATTAATAAGAAATATACCTTTCGTAATATATGATATTAAATTTCATCACCCTTGTCGTTTAAAAGAGTACGTTTATTTTCGAATCAGTAAACATTTCCTCACCATTCGCCGCTGAAAGGAAATATTTTTTAAATGGTTATTTTTTTCTTTTTCTGAAAACATTCCTTTTAAACAGTTAAGAATTTTTTTTTTCTCATCAGTAAGATCTAATATACATTTTAGATAGTGATATTTTGTTTTGATGATATAATAAAAAAATAATTGCTTTAAACAAGACAGTGATACTTTTACTCAGTATCGCTGTCTTGTTAAAAGCAATTATTTTGCTGTTAAAATCATTGAAGAAAAACATGTAACCCTATGTTCATAAAAAGCATAATCAGTACACGCAATATTCACTGGAATTAAAATTCGTTGTCTTCTGATGCAGTTTTTTTTATAATCCATGCTTGTTGAAATTATACCCTATAGTAATTATTGAGAGTAGCCCCGCATATTCTTTAATAAAAATGTTATTCTGGTTTTTTATCACAGACAAATTGTGTCCTTTTTTTGTGAATGCGCTGAGTGCTCACAATTTACTTTAGAATCTCGCACACGACTATTTTGTGCTTCGGACTATAGGGAACAATCCCAAACCTACATATTGGTTGCATTTTTGTCGCCTTATTAAAACCAAAACTTGTTACAGAACTATACTTTTAGTAATCAGATCATATGCTAAATTTCATGTACCTAAATTGTCATGTATTTTTTTAAATTATTAGGTTCATATGTATACGAATATACATGTCAATAGATAATTAACTCATTGATAGGCATTGTACAAAATTTATTCGACAGTTTAAATGTTAAAAATGTGAAATGAATTTTATTTATCCAGTTTTGTCTGCACACGGATGAACATATTTTTCTGAATAGATTTCGTTCAAAATATGATAGAAATTTATAACTTTTGTTTTTTGCTGCCATGCCAAATTTCACTTTGAATATTTGAGTTATCATGTTCACTGACAGAGAGGCATAGTTCCAAAAATGTGTTTTTAAATATCCAGAGAAATTTGAAAAGTAGAAGTTCGTCAAAATCTCAGGTTCAAATATTTATAAGATTACAACACTTTTTTTGCATGCGAGGAAGTAAAAAAATGCTACAATTTCAATTGAACGTTTCTTAAGACCTGAGAAAAATAATTTTGCTGAAGTTCAATCCAAAAAATGTGTCATGAAGACTTGGTAATTATTTTTAGATTTTAACACAAGAGGCTTAAAATAGTAATCAGTCAAAGATTTGTCGCATATGTGGATCTGGTGCAAATTAATTATGTCGGAGCCCAAACGTCTTTATATGTCGGCCAATTATGAAAAATGCTGTGCCGACTTGAGTGAAGTTCTTATCATCTGACAACTGTTTCACGTCGCGAAGTCTTGAATGTATTCTACAATTAAATAACATTCTCATCTCTGAAATTTCACTACTATAACTTTTTAGTTATGTTATCTGAAAGGAAAAGTTAGCTAACATGTAAGTAAATAAATTATTTAGGTCAAAGACTTCGAATAAATCAGTATAGAGTTTTTAATACATCTGATTCTTATATTTGCCATTAAATATTTGTCGAGTTTCTAAAAGCATCTTATCCTGAGAAAAATAGCAATTATCGTTGATTCAAATTTTAAATGCATAAAGTCACCATATTATATGCCATTTATTGTTAACGACATGAATTATAAAAATAAAATCAAACAAAATATTAAAATATTTTTTCTTTTTCTTTCCCCCATCCCCCCAAAAATTAATTTTGGCACTACAAAACAATAACTCTTTCAAACCAATAACTATTAATAAACCAATCAAAAATTAATTATTACAAACCCATAACTCTTTTTTGATTCTTCCTCTGAAATACTTAAATTAAAAACTCATAAAAAAGTGAGAATTGCATATAAAAAGCATGAAAAGAAACCTAAAATGTTTTTTTTCAACTATTTAGACCCTTTTTAGGAGTTAAAATTAGGAAGCATTTACATAACTAAAACTTATATTAACTGTAGTTCAAATTTAAATTAAAGACTTCATCATAAAAATATTTAATTGAAGAGTAATTTCATTTAAACTTTCAAATATGAGAATCTTCGATCTTTTTATTATCTAGTGTCCGTCATAGTAAAGTTTCACAAACAACTTTCTAATTTTATTGGCCTATAATTTATATAATTTTATAATGTCACAAAAAAATTCAATTTATAATTTATTTACCTACTCTTTGAGAAAATTTAATTATAAAGATGTTAAGCTAAATTATCACTAATTTGGTGAAGGTTTTTGTAAGTCTTCGCTTATGAATAAACTCAAATTTAGCTAATTAAGTTACCAAAAAATATTTATAAAAAAAAACTTTCCTAGACTTTTGACCGTCTCTGAACTCTCCTGCTCTCTGAGTTGTTTTCATTCTACCCTTTAAGTTTTCGGTCATCTAATATAGACTTCTTTTTAAAAGCAAGAAGTATTTTATGCTTTTCTTTACAACGAGCGGTTTAAGTGCTTGTATACATATTAATTTAAAATTACTGTCTTTAATTATTTTAAAATTAACATTATATATTTTCAAAAAGTTCTCCTTGCAAGATAGAGGGCAGAGACACTAGGCGAATGGAAAACGTTTCTCGTCCACCTTACTTCTAATGCAATTTTTAGCAAGTAATGCAATTTAAGTTGCTTAAGCTTATTAAGCTTATTTTAAGTAATGCAATTTTTAGCAAAAATTCCCTTACTGCTTACCTTTACAAATTTTAAAATTTATATACATTAAAAGGTATTTTGTAATTACTACTTTAAGAATATTTGTAAGTGGTAATACATATTTCACTATGTCTATTTAGCAAACGTATAATATATTAATTACTAAACGCTTACTGAAGTTTACATAGAGCTCTTGTAGACTTAGACGTTTCAAAAATTCGTAATTCCTTAATATGAAAAGATATGCTAGATTCCTTTATGTTTTGTAATGTAACTCATATTACTTTACAAATCAGATCTTTCTCTCCAGACAATGGCGTCAGACTATTTTTCTCTCCTTGTTTTATCTCCAGATTTTAATAAAATAATCATTAGTAAAGTAATAAAATATGATAATAGATTTCGATTTGATATTTCTGGCAAAGTGCATCGTGATATTTCAAGATAGGCATTAGTTGCACTTATATATTTATCATAGTGGATGCAGTTAATGCACATTACAAAAATGTTTGTGAAATTGTCTTTACTTTAAATTAAAAAAAGGTTGAACAAAACTGAGGAATCGTTCAACTGTAAATCAAAAGATTGACATATTTCGACATGTTCGAGGTTAAACATTTTTGCATCGCTTGTACTGAGAAAAATAGGAAACTGTTTTTTAAGTTTTTAAAAAAAAGTTCCAAAAAAACCAATTAAATTAATAAATGCATGAAAAGGAGTGGTCCAATAAAAACTGAAAGCTAATGCACTACTGCAGTAGAATTCTTCAAATGATATGAATTTTACTTTCTTTCTTCTGTTTCTATAATAATAATTAATTGGCTTCTACAACTATAAAAAGGATTCATGAATACGTTTCGTCCTGCGTATACTGCATTAATATTTTTCTTCAAATATTTACAATATTTATTTTACGGGGGGGAGTAGTTCTCGTAATGAAAAAAAAATATATGCATTTGTCATCTAAGAATATGAAAAACCTTTACAAAGAACTTGAGAATTCTTTGTATATTATTGATTTAATTTGTATATTATGGATTGAATTCAAATACATGAGACGAAAACGAAATTCAGCGAATCATGCGGGTAGATTAGAGATGATGATTTTAATTCAGCTTTAAATTTTTGCATAAAGGTAATAAATAAAAAAAATTTACTATTCGAAAAAATTACTTAAGAATTATATTGTTTATCAATGATTCTAAAACCCTCCGAGCTTATATATTTATTTTAATGGGGGAGGGGTAAATCTCGTAATGAAAAAAAAAAAAAAACATATGCATTTACCATCTTAGAATATTAAAAAACATTCACAAATAAATTTTTCAGAAAGTTTATTTCGTAAAAATAGGGGTGGGAGGAAAGATGAAAAGATGGAATATTTACATTAAACAATAAAATAAATTTGGATTACTCGCAGACTGAATTATAATAATACTGTCAGAAACAACACGATATTCATATACACATGGAAAAAATTGAATAAAAAGGTATCTAATAGGGCGAAAATCAAGCTCGACAAAGAAATCTGGAAAAGAGGTCATCCTTCCGCGTCTCTATTTAAACGTCTACTTACATTTGAACTACACTATTTGGAAATTTTTTTATATTGATGGAAAATTTAATTGTGTAATGCACACAGTGTTTCGCTATCACTGCATCTAAAGTTTGCTATAAACATAAGACCTCAGAAAAATCTTATTTTTATTGATAGATGAATTTAAAAAATTTTCGCTTTTTTCTAAATTACATATGCACCAACTTTTCAATGAAAACTTGTAAGATAAATTATGATGGAATATTTCTTTCCAATAAGGGGGAGAAAAAATTCACATGATCGTCCTTTTTCGTCAAAAAGTGCGTTTTGCTGTTACCAGTTTTCAGTGTAATCATATTTTATTCCTAAAAAGGAAAGAAGGCTTGGCGGCTTAGAAGGGAAGTTTCGGATTTGGAACAGGAGGGCTGTTAGTTCAAAATACGATTCCACTAAATTTGCATCGTTTATATGGGAAGGGTGAATTTTCAAGCAGTAATCATGAGGGAGATTTCCTCTAATTTGTGTGAGGTGGAAGATTGAAGAGAGGGTTGCCAGCTGAAATGTCGTCGTCGTCATCTAATAGCGAGGTCAATCCTGAAATAGCCTTGCTGTTATTTCAAAATAAGTTGTTAGTATAATTAAACTAAAAACTGAGTAAATGAGAAATCACATCTTTAAAATTCTATTCTATTTAAAATTTTAAAATTCTAAAAATGTCAGAAAATATTGTTGATTACAATTTAGGAAGCTATTATAAATCAATTTCCTATCTAAAAAACCAGTTTTGCTCAAAGCGCTAAGTACTACAAGTGGTAAGTAGCAAGAGGTGCTCAGTTACAAACTTTCTTACCAAATTCTTCGATTTTATCTTATTTCGAATTATTTCGTTTCTGACTTTCATTTTCAAAATAAATATTCAACACAGGAAATAAAATATTTTGATTATTCTACTAAAGAAATCTTGACTCTACAACATAAAATGCGTGTCACTATTCTAAAAGTATTATCTAAAATATATCTAAGCATAATATCAATTTCCAAAAAGAAATCAGTATTGTTGTATACATATGCAAAATGTTTAAAAATGGGTAATTGAAACTAAATATTTATATGTAATAAAAATGAAAAACAAATATTTTTAACCACTTAACTGTTTTATTTTCTTTACCATCTAATAAGATGACGCCTTCTATTTTGGGAACATTTTCTTATTTTGATTCAAATGTAAATCCATTGAATACTTGACTTATCTATGTATTAGGAGTAATTTTAATATTGAATTATAATTGTTATAGATGGCTTATATTTTGCCTACAACTAAAAAAATTTGATAAATCGATGCACGTATGGCACTCGGGCGAAACAGTTAAGCGGTTAAATAGAATTCTTTGTCAGGAAAATTCAAAATATCAAACATTTTTACCAAAACCCATGCATCATGTAGTGGATTCTCTTGATATCCATGAACTATAAACCTCGTCGTGTGGTTTGGATTAAAACCGGATTCCCTGATACTTGTTTCGTTGTCAGCATTTAAAAATTTTCCCTGGTGAACATTGCCCCTTGTAAAAAGAACAAATCGTGTGTTGATAAGGCTACGTGGCTCAGGCAAAACATTGCAGGGTCGAAATTGAGGATGATAAAAGTCTTTTGTCAGAGTGAAGCACCCCAATTCCTTGATGCACACTTCATCTCCCACTGAAAGAAAAATGCTTATGTAGTAACAACAAAAAAAAAATGAATATAAAATACAAATATGCGTGTAAAATGATAAAATTGGTTTTCTTGTTTTACATATTTCATACGATAATTTGAACCATCGCCGCCAACAAAATCCAACCACTAGATAAAGGACATCATAACCAAAGGGAGTCATTCAGGCAATGCCACAGTCAAATAACAAATATAATAATGCGTGTCATTTAAAATTGAATTGCTCTGCAATGCCACATGACGGCATTTGAGGAAGTTAATGCAGTTATTTTGCGAATACCATTAAAAATTTGATTTAAAATATTGGAGCTAATACCAAGCATGATGATCTGGCGACTAGAACTTATCTTTGGACCCTGGATACTTCATTTCAGAAACCTGATTCCACCAAAAACAACCCCACCTAATAAGTTGGTGTGGTATCCTTTTGGCCCATTGAGGGCAAATATCCTCTTTGCAGTGTAGCTGAAGTTAGGAGAGCGGTTGCAGACTCAGGCATCTTTTTGTCATCTGATAGCGATTTAAAATTAAAAGTTCAGTCCTGAAATATTCATAGTGGTGATTCAGAATGAGAAATTAATGCCAGTAAACTAACAGAAGAACCTCATGGCAAACGACAAAAAGATATTGTGCAACCAATACAGTTCTTCCAATATTCAATCATTCTCTGGTTCCTAAAAAATCATTTTTAGTTTTTAAAAAAAGTTCTTACCTCTAGCTAGTTTCATAAAGTATCTGTAAAAACTAAAACCTATTTTAGCAAACTATTAGTGCCTTTGATAAGAATATATTCTAATAAAAATAAAAATCCCGAAATTCTATATAAATATGCTTCTATAAAAGTTTTAAAAACAAAAACACAGAAAGTACTAATAAAGCAAGATTTTTAAAAAATTAGTTCACAACTCTATAGCAAAAAGTTGGTTTTTTATAAAAATAAATGAAAAATGCATTTAAAATCTATAATCCAAAAAATAATGAAAGTATAATTAATAACACTACACAACAGTATTATTAATAATTAATGTATGCCCATTAAATAATCATAAAAACCTTTTTTAAATGTCAAATTTCCCTGCAAAAACAACGATTCAAACTTATTCCTATATGAAGACTTTATAGATCTCTGTTTAAATTGCTAAAAATATTTAAAATTATCTGAAAATATGCACAATACCATGTAGCAACTTGCACAAGATAACGTAGTTATTTAAATATTTTCTAGTAATAATAATAGTCTAAAGTTGTATAGCCTTAGAATTTGCAACTTTTCGATGCTTCAAATATTCTTCTTTCCCTAAAGTAAAAAGAAAAAAAAATAAAGTTTTTATCAAAATTTTCTACTGAGACGCAATATATGCGAATATCAGCTGGAGAAACTTGATTCATTTTTTGCAAATCATATTAGATTTAGATTCATAAAATAAATTAGTTTGTTTTCAATAAAAAATATCTGTATTGTGTCGATTTAACCTTGAAAGAATGCGATAACTGTGTTGTTGTATCTGTACTATGCGTGTAATTAATGTCAATGTTACAATTTTATATCTGTACAATGCTTGTATTAAATGTTAATGCTACAATTTTATATCTGTACGATGCTTGTAATAAATGATAATGCTAAAATTTTATATCTGTATTATGCCTGTAATAAACTAATATTGCTTTGGTTCGATACTTTATTATTATTTCTAGTATCCTTTAAAACACAAATGGTGCAGCGGCAGAATTTGGAATTAGACCTGATTCTACAGAGATTGATGTGAATCTGTTTGAATTAATTGGTGTCAGCTGTCCTTCCACTGGTGTAGTATTAAAATTTAGAGATGGTACTAGCTCAGATGTGACATTCAGATTTCCTAGCAGAAATTTATGATATTTCTCCCATAATTATTAAAATAGAGATTCATAAAAGGAATTAAATAGCATTAAAACAGCCAACGGAACAAACAGTATTCATCTAGAATACAAGATGACAGATACAGAAGAAGGTGACATTCTTCCACTGAGAGTTAAAAAAGATCAAATTTTAAAATATATCATAAAAATAAAAATTTCTAATCCGTGTCCAATAATATGTCCTCTTTTATAATATTTTTCGGTTTTCAGATTGCAAAATCGTTTACTACCGAAATAGTGCAAGGTCATTCCAAAAGTTTTATTTTCATGAAATGGTTTGTTACCTAACGGTAAGTAATTCTTAATTCCGTTTGAGATTACTCTTCACTGACATTTGAGACAGAAGCCTGTAAATATGTCATTAATTCTGAAGATTAAAAAATATCTAGTTTAAAAAAATCATTACGTTTTATAACAACAGGATAACCGTTTCGAAACAGTTGTTTTCTTAAATGAAAAAGCTGTCTGCTGAATGATGTAATGATGGTGAAAGAGAATAATAGTCTATTGACAGATTTCAAAAAGAATATTCCTGAAATTGTTAATGAGCTGAAACAAGTAGACATCTTAGCATATTAAGAATTCAATAAAGCTAGCAACAACAACTTTATCTTTTATGTAATTAAAGTTATAGAAACAAAATAATGATTCAATCCTTAAGCTTTAAGTGACGCCAGTTTAATACTTATTTTACTCCACTTCTAAGATTTAAATCAAAATTTTTTACAGTAAAGGCTTTAGCATATTTAAAAAGAAATTTCCTTTTTTTTTTGTTAAGCTGTTACAACACTTTTTTCTTCATTCTTAAAAGATTCCTGGCAATTTTTTACTGAACATTTTCAAAAAGAATTTTTTTTAATCCACTGATCTTAAAAACGATACCGTAAATCAAAATAACAAGCTTCGGTGGAAAAATTAAACTTTGACTTTCAATTTTGAAGGTCAGAAAAACTGTCTCATCTTAAAGCTGTGTTAGTTGTCACTTAATTATCCCCTTTCATTGGTTGTTATGTAAAACCTTGTAATTTCTTAAGGTATAGACTTTTTTTCACCTCATTTATAGATTGGAGGTCACAATGAAATTTGTGAAATTACTTCAATCGGCTAAGCACAATTTTAAAGATTAAAAAAAAAAGACTAAAGCTTTTAACACATATTTATAAATATAAGACCTTGAGATTAAAGTAACGAAATATGCTGATTTTTTTTATCGTTTTTGTAAAGTGTTGATTCTTTAACCTCCTTCGATGACATTTTAAGAATCTAACGGATTATTCTGCTGTCAGTGTTTTTCTGAACTTTTCGAAATAATATACGTTTAATTATATATTTAAAAAAATATTGCATTAAAATTGAGGACACAATCTTCACCAATACATCAAATATTAAATAAAGGTCATATGAATGTTAAACAAAATAATCTATCGAATATTATGATTTTTTCTACTTAGATTATATTATTTCTATAAAAGTAGAACAAAGGATTTTCGTAGGCATTCTAAGAATAAACTTGAAATTACAATAAAAGAAAGGAATATTTGATATAAAGAAGAAATGGATTGAGATTCTTTATGAGTTTAAAACTGTTTTTATTCTAAAAAGTGCTTATATTATACAAAAAATTTGTTGATCTGTATAAAAGAGAAACTGAACGTGTAAAGGGCATTTAAAGGGGAAGATAATAAATTATGTTATGAACTTTGAATATTTGTTTTATAAAAAAAGGTTTACAGTAGACAATTTATATGCGAAATGTGATAATGTTTATTATATATTCTATTTTATGAAGCAATATATTCTAAAATTAATTTTCATAATTTATTTTGCTAATATCAATATTGTTCTCCAATAGGTAATGCGGTAATCAAAGGTAATTTTTGCACAATAAACATTTAGCATAAAACTAGTAAAATGGTTATTAACTGCAGTCTGAAAACTATTGGGTGTCAGCTATTTTATTGGCCCATTGTTTAATTTCTGTTCCGTTAGAGATAGGCACATAGTTCCATTCGAAAAAATGCTTTACATAACGGATGTAATTATATTTTCTGTTATTTCAGTCAATAAATATCTATTTCAAAAAGTTAGGAAATCTTTAACTAAGTTTTCTGGTCGTATCAATCATATTTGTTAAATTATTCTTCAAACTATAACAGTTTAAAATAATCCATTCTTTTGCGACTAAAACTGACCGTCTAATATAAAACAGAAAATACATATTATAGACGAATTTTTGTGAAACTCTTGAAGCCTTGAGTAATATTTTGAGGGGGGAATTGCAAATTAAAACTATACACCACTGTGTTCCTTTGAAATTAATTTGTTACGATTCTCAGCTAGATTAAACAACTTTAATTAGATCCATTTTAATCATAAAATTATAGGATTTTTTACCGTATGTGTTAGAATGTCTAGGAATGTTTTTACTAAACATTACTGATAGGATTAGATTTTATAAAAAGTCAATTTTCGTTTTTTTAGGAATATATTAATTTAAACAACACAAAATATAAATCTTCAACTTTTCAAAATGAAAGCATATCTAATGGCTTAGAAATTAACGATTGGGTCATATTAAGAGAGGAAAAATCGTATATTTAAGAGATTATGTGATAATTTAATTACAGTAGCTGTTTGGTTTGAATCAGTTACATTAAAGTGTCATTTCGAAAGCAACACAAAAGCTCTTTGGGGACATGCCTTGTAATTTTGAATCCCTGACAGATGACGATGAGGATAACTAAGATGACACCTCTTTATCTAGACTTTCACACATCGTCAACGTTTATATTTATTATATACTAGGCCTAAGTACACGGAAGATCTGTAGAATCAAGTTTCAAAGCTCCGCAGCCGTCACCATATCACTAATCCATTATGACATTCTTAAAATCGTTATTAGAGTTTCTTTTGTACTTGTAGTCTAATATTGGTGTTTTTCAGAAGTTTGAAGAGGGGTGTCAACTCTTGTGCCATCTACGTCATCTGAACGGGGTTTCAAAATCACGAGGCCAGTCTCAAAATAGCCCTATAGCTTCGAATTCTGCATAAGGAAATAATCACCGGAAAACACGAACTTAAATCTAATTGCTAAAGAATATTCTTGAAAAAAAGAGTGACATCAATCCATCCATTTTTTCATTAACTAATTTATGGGAATAATTTCATAGGCCATATATCTGAAAAACACTTTTCTACTCTTATTGAATCCGTTCCTGATAGAGTGGCAACTGTTATCAAGATAAGAGAAGCAACTGTTTAATTATCAAGTATCCGTAATTCAATGACACCTCAGTGTGTAAATCCTAAAATCATGGAATTCATAATCATTGTCGTGAAATCGGAAGTAACCCTGGAAGAAATGTTCGATAATAAGCATTATAATTTGAATATAATATAATTCGAATTGACTCAATATAACTAACTTGTTTGGTAGATAAATTAAGAGACTATTTCTTATATTCTGAGCAAAATTATTTTATGCATTCTCATAGAATGCATAAAATAATTAATTGATAATAATTAATAATTAATTGATAATAATTATAAAGTATACGCTAATTTTTTTGAAACCATTTTTAAAGCGCCGTGGTGACCTAGTGGTAAGGTATCGGCTTTAGAAACGGAGGGTTTCAGGATCGAAACCCATTTCCACTGCAAAACCATTGCGCAAGCTGGTTTGGTGCGGGCCAAATCCATTGAGGGCCAGTCATGTGACTGGGGCTCAAACTTACACGTTCCGTCCCAAAATAACCTTAGCGTTGCTTTGAAACAGGACGTTAATATAATTAAATCTGCACAAAACTTCGCAAATATAAAACTGAAAATTCAATTATCCTAATTTTTTTCATTTTGTAATATATCTGTTATCATACATTAAAAATGTTATATTGTATTTAAAATGCCTTCAAATGGTTTAATGACCCAGCATCATCATTCATATTATTCATTTTAAAAACAATTTCATAATCAGATGCTTTAAAATTTTATGAGTTCAGCATTTTTACTTGCGTGCCTAACCTTTTCCTGTGGCAGTAAATTTTTAGGTCGGTGTAAATGATTTTAATTTCTTTTCAATTAGCGGATTACTCAATGATTTCTAAGTGAAATTCGGCAGTATTAAAATGAATTTTTACGACTGTGCTTGAGTTTCAGAACAGTTAATTTATAAACTGAAATTAATTCAATGACCTAAAACTTGAGGCAATTTAATGTATTTTTTCATCCATCTGAGGATTCTTAAAATTTGTATCAAATGAATACTATAAACTGAAAGATTCATTTAGAGAAGTCTGAATTTGTTTTTCAATTAAAATTTGAATATATTCGCTATATCAAACATAGTTTAATCTTTGCAACAATTCTGTAATTGATCCCAATGATCAACATAGACTTTATTTATAATTTGGAAATAAAAAATAATAGAAAAATTGGCGATTGCTTTTAATTTATATTTTTTAATGTAAAAACGGTTGTTTTCAAATATTGTTCGAAAATAAATAACTTAAATAATTCAAAACTACAATCAAGTAAATAACTTTCATTCGTATTAATAAGCAAATTTAAACTAATCAATTGTAAAAGTCGAGTTGTAAGAACTTTTCTTTCACTCTTTAAGAGCCATTTCATTCCATTAATGGTGTATTAAAATAATTTCAGAACTCAGACAAGAAAATAAATTTATTCAATGTATCAGGTAATTATAATGTGATTAATAATTTAATTTTTTTAATCAATAATTATATAAAAATTAAGAGGTACTATTTTGTTTGAAATAAAAAGATGAAGCATCTAGGCTTCTGCTTAATTGAAATATTTGTGGGAATGTGTACCGGCTGACGTAACTTCATACAAAAATTGATGAATTTGGTGGCAAGTATACTTCCCATGGCCTTAAAAAGATTTAAATTAATTAACTCGTTTTTTACTATGCGATTTCAATTTTTACTTATATAAAACATACTTTTTATAATAAGTAAATTTAAATAATAAAGAGGGGAATAAAGATAAAATAATATTATCTTTAACACGCATGCAATATGCAATTCTTTCGTGTCGTTTCGCTTTCTAAGTTATTTTCATATGTAGTATATTCCTGTAAAGATAGTGAAGATAGATAGCACTTGTTTGCGTGTACGAGAGCTGCTCATTCATGCAGAAGTCAATTCGTTAGTAGTAAAAGAAAGCATTACTTCAAGGTTTTCCGCTCCTTCATCATTATTCATTAGAACAAAAAACTTTCAATAGAATGATCACAGTAGAAAGATCATATTGGTATTGTTTTTCTTATTTACATCCGTGGCCTTCTTAAAGGTTTATCACACGAATTTTTTGTCTTCATTATTTTTGCTTTTTAAAGCTCATTAAACATTATTTGGCTATTAACGCTTTTTTTAAGAAAATGCATTCACAGCTTCTTCAAGGTTTTGCTAATTTTTCATATCCTATAAAGTCATGTCTGTAATGAAATGAAGCTATAAAAAATTCTTAAAGTAAATTCTGAATGACACTGCAGTTGTAAAAATCAAAATAAAATGAATAAGAAATATCGATTTCTTAAAGCCAATGCAGTATTACATCGTGATTATTCAGAATGTAATTTCAGTTAAAGTCAGTCCAGAAAAAGAGGTATAAGACTTTTGTAACTCATATCGTTTCACGCCTTTTTTTCGTTTTCCTTTTTTCTCCTACGTGGTCCAAAATCAAATTAGTGACAAGACTTTGACGCATATCATGCGGAAATTAATTCTCTTTATTATACTTTCTGTATTTCTGTACCTTTTATGTAATTTAAAAAGCCGTCAGATGCTGATGATTACAAAAGTAATATCATGCTTTTTTTGCATAAAATAATTTACAAGTTCTGAAAGTTTTTTTTAAAGATAAAATACTAGTTAATGAAATGGCGAAATTTAAATAAATTTTCATTGCCAACAGCATTTACTATAAAAATTTCACCTCGTTCAAGACAGATACCGAGAAAGAGAAAAAAAACTTGTCTTCCTTTAATATAAGGAGCAACAGTTTTTTTCTTTGAACACATACCCAATCCTTTTCCTACATCTCAGCAGTTAGTAGAATTTAAATAATCTTGATCCTGCAATACAGCTAAAGTTATTTTTCTTTTTATTTCTATCTGCTTTTTCCGCAAGATTTAATATTCTTTTACTGAATATTTTACTTCTGAGGCAATTCATTTAAATTTCTTTTCCCTCATACCCTTTTTATATACTTGTAAATCCGCCACATCTAGATTACTACTCTTCAGAATTCTTTTTCGTCACTTTAAACCTTTATTACATTTTCGAAGCTAAACTATTACTTAAAAAACAGTATTCAAGAATCAATGGTTAAAACTGTTAGAGATTGTCACCTGAGGTTAAAAATCTACATAACCTTCAAAGGTATAAAGTAGACTTGATGTTATGGTTATTATTATTGCTATAAATATTCCAAAATAATGCAATGAAGCAATTAATAAAATGGGAAATAACATGTGAATAATTTTTTACTACCTTTTGTTTTTAAAATATAACTAAATAAAATTTTAAAAAACTATTATAAAGAGAATTATTAATATCGTTGTTCAGTAAAGCTACAACTTGTTGTTATTAGGTATGATGATAAAAAACAATTTGTCCATATATGCCTACAAATTTGTTCATAGGTCACGATATATATTTACAGATTCTCTCTAAGGTACAAAAATATCGGCCTAGGCATGAAACTGTGATAAGGATATAAAACTCTGCTCCCTAAAAATTATTATATGATAAATTCTTCTCATTAGCATAAACATTTTTATCTTAATTATGCAGGTTATAAATATTCCTTGTAAATTTTAAAAATTTCGAATTTTTCTTCTATTTCCGAAGTATTACGCAGTTTTATTCTTAATATTTTTATAGACTGAAATTACCTCGGAAAAGTTTTAGACTAGGAAGATTAAGAAATCTATACCCCATAAAAATCTCATAAATATGTTTTCCCATAAAAATCAACTATACACTGAGTCCAAGTTCCCTTTAAGTTCCCAAGATCATATCTTATCCAAAGTGAATAGAGGATGTTTGAACACTAGTGCCAGCAGAGGTGCCGCACCATTTTATTACCAGATATTAGATTTGTTAAATCTGTCTGTATATAATTTATTGTTTAGCTTCAAGGTGAGAAATTAATGTAATGTGTTAATCTACACATTTTTAATATATTTCAACTTTTAGCTCCTCTTCCTTGTATCACTCATAAATTGTATAATATTGCGCAACATAAAACAATATTTACAGTGCTATATAATATTTTTGGATATCGAATAATATGACATCACGAAATATTGTACGATATTACTGAAAAGATCGTGTTACCCAGGCAAGGGAGCATCACAAAATTGTTAAAATGATAAAGAAAAGATTTAGCGAAATTCCGCTTTAGCTTTTAACTAAGTTAAAAACAAATACAAAAGGATTGAGTACTCCTAATGAAGAATGCATCCATTGTAGGGTTCGCTTACTTGCTACAAAAGGCAAAGCATAACGAATCTCTATATAACAAATGATGAATTGGCTTCTTAATGGTTACTGTGATATCAAAATTCAAGCAAATATCCTTCATATAGATTACGATGCATTTTTACTATTTATGGTTATTTGTCGGCATTCATCTCTGCTAAATACAATTTGGATGATAAAAGCAACTGGCGTTTGTTTCAATACTTTGCTTCTTGGATGCTGACTGAGTCTGAGCGTTAGGAACAAAACGATTAAAATGATTATGAATTTTAGGTTATTAGATCTGAAAAATGTAAATAGCAATCATGTACATAATATTATTCTTATATTCTTATATTCAACCTCATTTAATATAATTATTCTCGAGTCTTTTCCAATCTAATAGAATGTAGCCATCAAGATTTGTTACAAATTATAACCCTAAAATGATAATGTAGAGTAAGTTTGATTTTTCTTTCCACTCTGACTAAACTCTGGCTGCTTTTAGGGTTAATAGACTTCCTTTCACTTAGTTATTTACATGTCTTGATTCAAATTAAAACCGTGTGCCTTTTGTGTACTATCTATTGGCTTGAGTTCAGCAGGTGATTTTCTATACACTCTGCATCACATTGACTCCGCATTTTATGTAGACGATTTAAAAAATAGTCAATCGACTTCAGATTTCCACATAGCGTGAAAGTGAAGTTAGTTTGATCACCGTTTTATAATATTTTGATTTTTTTGATAACGTTGCGATCAATAGTGTATGTTTTGCTTATTATATTTTCAGCATCATGGTGTAATATATAATATAGAAATTTTTAATTCTAACTCAAGTAAAATAATGAAAAATAAAACACAAGGTGTTTTCACTCAAATAATATGGAACACTGCTATCTTTTGCATAACAAAATAACAGCTTAATGATTATTAAATCCTGACGGTGATTTATATGCCCATTTTGTGATGGGCTTTCAAAACTAACTTTTTAGTAGATAATCTTTTCATAAATATTTCCCAATTCATGTTCACAGATTAATTTTTTTTTAGTCAGCGCATATTAAAAACAAAACGTATTGAGTTTATCATTTTTTTTAAAAAAAGGACACACCCTTTCTTCCCTTTATAAATTTTTAAAATTCGTTTATTTATTAAATATTTAATAACGTATGCAGAATAAAAAATAACTGCACTCTAAAATGCATGCACTCTAAAAATAATACAATATTTTCATATATATATAAATATAATTATCAATATGGTAATACATTGCTCCTTTTTTTTACCTAACATACCATAATATTATGTAAGGCTTCTTTACTTATTAATATTTTCTGTAATATTTATGAAGGTTTGTACGGAATTTCAATATCATTATTTGCATTTAAAATGCTGGAAGAATAATAGTATCTTGATAAACTATACTTAATTTAAACTTTCTTTTTTTTAATTAAAGAAATTTTATTTTAAATATATATTGTGTATTAAACTTTATTTTTATAAAAAAGGAAATTTTCCCCTTAACAGTGCTTTATCCATCTTTAAAAAAATTCTAAAATTTCACTGCTGAAGAAATCGCAATACATGATATTAATCAAATTTGCATATGAAAGCATGGTTCCTGAAAAATATATTCGTATTTGAATAAAAAAACTTATTCTTTATTAAATAAACCAACAATTCGAAATGAACTAATATTAAAGTATATTTTAATATACTTTCTCGTTACCAATGAATTGTCTCGTGTGTAATATTATAATCTCTAGATTAATGGAATAACTCATGATTAACATGAACATAAAATTGCATCAATATCAGTTCAGACTTAAAGTTTAAATGCAGATGAGATCGGGGCTAATTGCTACAGTATTTTTCGGATAGACTTTTAAAAGAATCCATAAGTATTTTTGCTTCATAAACTATAAAAATCACTCTAACTATTGAAGTCCACAGCGATTTATAACAATTATATAATGCTAATTCAAGAGTATCAAGAGTTTTATACACGTATATAGATTGCAGCAACTCGCCCCACAATCGGATACATTGTTGCAGCAGATGAGAGTTATTTACTTCATAAGACATGTCAATTTATAAAACAAATATATTTATCTTGTGTTTTAGTTTTTTTTTCCAGTTTCTGTACGTCAGCTTCCTTTCTGTACATTATCCATAGAATAACAATATGTGTCGAATATTGATTATTATGTTATTTTGAAGAGCAATAATCATAATCTTAGTTTAAATTGCAATTTTGAAAGGTATTTATATTTTTAAACTTTGCATGATGATCTAAAATCCATCCCTAAAAATTACTACTTCGAAACCATTATGTTGAGGTGTGGGTTTTGAAGAGAGTCCAGCACACTATCTGCAGACGCAATAGTTGCCCTCTTCATTCAGAAACACCTGATTAGGTAGCCTCATTCTTCTTTCATTTATTTCATTCCCTTTGATTGATGTTGATCTACTGCCTTTGCGTGGTAGTTTTCTCTTCTTTGTTTGTCGTTTTGCGGTTTTGATTTGCAGATTATTTTTTTATTAGTGAATTGGTTAAAATGGCACTCACTATCGATTTCCACAATGTGAATAAATCGAGGAGATAAATGATTCTCGAAAAGAAGTAGCACAAGCCTTTGCTAGATTTAATAAAATGTCTCATGAAATTCTGAAAAACTTGTTCAGTCATCCACTCAGATTTATTCGCTTCGCCTGCCCTTTCTTCATCCATATTTTAATTCGATTTCCTTAAAATTAATGAAATTATAAAGTGATAATAAGAAATACAAAAAACCACTATTAGCAGTTTTCAATATAATGCAGAATTTTTTTTTTCCTTTTAGTATTCATTATCCACTTCCCACAATAAAAAACCAATCATCGTTTCTTTCACTGCCTTCAAAAATGTTTCCTGCGGCGTTGTATTTTTGGTTACATGTCTTATAATATAATTAAAAAGGAAACATAATCTGGAACTTAAAAATTACTCAGAGTGCGCTATTATACTGTAAAAAATAGCCCCAAGGAAATTATAACAATTTCTGACACGATTTCATACCCTCACGCGTATGAATTATGTAATACAGTTGTTTTTTCCTTTTAAATATATCCCTTACATAAAATCTATGCCTTTTTTTGGTATAGGCCTTACAAAAATCGCTGCAAGGCACAACTAATTAATTAAAATTTAAAAGAATGATTACCCTTAGACGCCAAATCAGTGTTTACGAAAACTCTCACTGCATTACTGACTGCGTTGAGTCCAATAATTATCAAGGAAGCAACATTGACTGAGGGCTATCATCTAGCGAGAGAAAAATCAGATTTAATTGGATATTAATTTAAAATACGAATATAAGAATTGCCCCGTGTTTACTACTAACCTCGATTTCTTCTAACTTGATTTTAAAAAGATAGTTTGGAATAAATTAAAGAAACGAGATATACTCAAAATTTTAATTACTGCTCATTTTGACAAAATGCTTTAACATCATTATTGCTTTTTTAATGCATCGTATTAACTTTATATAGACTCTTCATCCTTCCATCAATTAAGCTGAAACTAAAGCCACAAAGGCTATACAAACACGTGTTTTCATATTCACCGAATACCAGATTGAAGCTAAATTATTCCATCAGTCTATGTTAGAATATTTTTTGTTTATTTTCAAATAAAATTTACTTTAAAAATAAACTTTCACATTTTAATGAGAAGATAATCGCATAACAGTTTCGATAATGCGTTCAATTCCCAAACATGCATAAATTTTTTGTAGAAGTAAAGAATTGTAAAACTTATTTATCTATTGTGTCATTCTTCTGAGGTAATTCATGGATTCATTCATATTTCTTTATCGTTTTAATTAGCCTGAGATCAGTAAATAGATCTCATTTTCCAGCCTTTATGATGATCCCGTACTCGATGCGTTAAGAATCTTTATTAAGTTAAAAAGGAAAGTAAATAGGGATCATTTTATTCGTGCCTGAAAGAACACTTGCCATCATTAAGTCGCAGAAAGTCTTTGATTACTAATAACATCTTTTGGCACAAATCTTTATAAGTATATTAAAGAAGAACTTAAAATCAAATCTTCTTTACATTTTTCTCTTCCGATCAATCTAAAAATATGAAATTAATCAAGCAAGATTCTGTTTATAATTACCGTGCACCTGAATGTCACCTAATTCCAGAACACTTCAAGAGAAGCATTTTTACAACATTCTCTAAAACTTTCCCTAGAGCTTTCCCCTCGGCTTCTTACAAAGCTTCAAAATGCTATCATTGATGAAACAGCCATTATCTCTCTAATAAATTCTCGTTATTTTGTTATTGTTTTGTTAATGTTTAAATGGCCTACAGGAGTAGTAATATTCCAAATTTACACTATACATAATAGGGTTTTTTTTAAATAATATTTAAATAAATGTTGGAAAAAAAAGGTTTTATGCTTGGAAAAAAACTTTCCTTTACTTTTTATCTGCCGTATTATGTAGAAATCCTTCCTTTGAAAGTTATAACCCATTTTTTTAATATATACCATGCAACTGTATTTATATTTGTAGGATAGTATCTTTGAGAAGGAAAAAAAGTAGGAAAGTTCGACATGTGAGATGACTGTGCAGTTATCGTGAACATTTCGACGTATTGTACTAAAGTTTAAATGAAAAGTGATCATGTAATTTGTAAAGGAAGTAAATGTAACGGGATTTCATTTACTACAAGATGTAAAATAAACAAATGGGGTAGTGATTATTAAAGCTATAATTTAAAACTAAATTTACTAAGGATATGAAACAGTTATATTATTCTACCCCCATTTTTGGATTGTGGGATTTTCCTTAACTCTTTTTACTAAGGATCATCCCATTAATCACCATGTATGAATCTGTCTTATAATGGACTAGTAAAACCAACAGCAAGATAAAATTATCATCACACAACGATAAATGTCCGATATCACAGACTTCTACACACCCTAAACTTATTATATACTTGTTACTTTCTTTTATCAATATTTATTTCCTTTATCAGTTTTTTTACTTAAAGGTGCTTAAATTCTAAATTACGAAAAAAAATCTTAAAAAATGACGAAAAAAGCTTAGATTTTCATTAAAAGTGAACATTTTTCCTTGTGATTATTTCTCAATCGCAGAAAATTTTAGTTTTATTTCAACTAACCTGTTATTCGCAGTTAATGCAATTCGAGTGCAGAGAAACGGTTTTTGCACATCATAGCTTTATTCAGAAAGTTTCCTTTAACACGATGATCAAATTTCACATCGAATACATTCTTATCGTACGCCAATTTAGAGATTTTTTTCATAATGAATGAAAAGCAAGATGATTTTATTTTTTTCATTGTGAATTCTTAAAAGTGTTAAAAAATAGTAAAACAATAAGCGTAATTATTACAAATATTTCAAAACTCTTAAAAGGGTTCTTTTATAAGCATGAAACAACATATTATATAACATTAAATAATTATGATTTGTGAAAGTTGCAATTTTCGGTATTTAACTTCATTTTTAGGAAAAACCTATATCTTTGAAATTTGTATTTCAGATTACAATAGTAATTTTGCGTCTGCGTGCTTGTATCCTTACATGCGTGTCTGAGCTCGTTAAGCCTAGATCAACCAAACTATTGTCCAGCTCAACAAACCATATTAAACTTAAATATTTTTTGTACTTATGATCTTTTCCTCCTTCCGTGAAATTGGATTTTAAAATAATAAAGTCGATTAATTCAAAAAAAATTCTGGTTTACAATTTTGTAAATTTTGAAATAACAACATGTATTTGCTCTCTGCACAATCGGCTAATATAGTGACATTTATCTTCTATATAATTTTAATTACTTTAATTAAAATCTCACGATTAATAACATAAAAGTTAAAAGAAAGCAACATTTAAAGCAAGTTACTGAAATATATAACATGAATTAATTAACAGTTTTTTTGCGATATTTCATCAACTCATATTTAAACTTCAAAATTTTATTTGAAGAAATTAACAAGGCGAATTTTCAAACGTTATATTGTTATGTTCCTTTCGTATCTTGTAAATAAATAAAAAAAAAACTTTAATGTTATTTCATCTTCTTTGTAGTGAATTATTTTAAAAACAGAAAAAACTTGCATTTTATAGTTATTGACCCATAGCGATTTACATTGTGGCCCAACCAAGATAAAATTAAGTAACAAAGATTAAATAAATTGTTTGACGGCTCATATCGAAAACTCTCTGTAGGTTCTCAGTAGGCACGCTGTGATACGTATCAAATTTATGCCATTAAATTATTATTAAAAATTATTTAAAATTAATTTAATAAAGGTTCATATATTTCAATTTTAAAACCATAATTCCTTTTTTCCTATGCATACATGTATATAATCGGTTTTATTCATTTAAAAATAATTCTGTTTTGAAATCTTCTACAGTGTCACGCTGCCTGCAATTAACAAATATCAACAACACTTAAAAATCTTTACATGAAATTATATTCTAGTTGATTATTGAATTTATTATTACCTAGTTGATTAGTTAAATTTTTATAGCAGGGAAAAAACTGTTGACAAGAATGTATCTCTTGAATGGAATTATTAGCAATATAATTGGACTAACTTTTTAATTAATGGTTTAAAACATCAAGAATTATGAAGTAGGGGAATTAGCAACAAAGAGCATTTGAAATATCTCAAGATAAAAAGTTTAATCCTCTGTTTATTTTAGAAACTTTTCAAAATAAATATCTGCTGTTAAAATAATTTTAAAGTTATTTAATTTTTCCATCCACATAAAATTAAAGTTAATCTATTTGACCAATATTAGTATCAGAATTTAAGAACTTTTGAGAAAATATTTTCCATGCCAAATTCAAATTATTGTAATCACATATTCCTTGATTTAATGATAATCAATTTTTTTTAGTATTTTTTCATTATTTTTCTTAATTTTTGCAACTATTATGGAAAAAATCTCAATTAAATTTGAATTTTTATTTCATCCCCTGTTTACTAAATAGAAAATAAATAATATTAATAATTTTAACAAAAATATTAATTTATTTTCTTAAA
>JAPMOQ010013963.1:3636067-3678121 GCA_026543055.1 Argiope trifasciata
TTATTTTCTTAAATGTTAGATAACCAAAACCACAAATTTTGAAATTCTTTTTCAATAGTAGGGCAATTTTGATCTATGACCTGATAAATTTGTGGTTTAATAGCTAGGAAAAGATTTGCTATAAAACCGCATTGCAATAATTTAATTCTGAAATTGCCTGAAAAATCGATTTGTAACGTTTCTTAATCGTCATTATATCATCTGATGGGCACGAGATTTTCAAGCGAGGGGCATCATGTTTGCATCATTTGACTGATCTTTCTGCACTTATCGACACTTTTCTCGAACAAAACGAACCTAAATATTAATTAAGGTTTAGAGCAATAAAACAAATTTTCTTTTTTTATTTATAGTCATAATTTTGAGATCACAATTCAATCACAATTGTTACCTTTAACGAAAACTTTCAGCTGTGAAAGCATCATTTATAAGATAAAAATGATTTAGATAAGTGAGAAATTACATCTACTAGAGAAAATTACCATTGTTAAAATGCCACTATCAACAAAAATGAGAAATTATATTTCTTAACTTAGCCTACACATTTTACTCAAAACTGAATGTTTTTATAGATATGATATAATGTTCTTTATTATATAGGTATTATATAATATTATATAATAAAGAAAAATGTTTTGCTTTTTAAGATACAGTACTGTAAGTTATTTTCTTATTTTCGTTGGTGAAACTATAATGCACAAGTTTTCTTTTTCTTTAGTCAATTTTGTGTCTGGAATGAAAAGATATATATCATTATTTTTTGTTAAAATGTTCAATTCTTTTTTCAACAAAAGATACAAATCTTAAATATGTGTCCATATACTAATATGCATTCATCGAATTTTGATCTGAGTTTTCCATTTACCCAACTGATACTGAGCCCACAAAAAAAGAAAAAAAAATCAAGTGCTAACAAGCTATCAAAACCAGCTCATAATTAAATCGCTTTTCCGTTACTTTGACCACACAACTAATGAAAACGAGAGCCGTCACTTTTCTTATTCGTCTTTTTAGAATTCTTCTTTTTGCCCTCGATATTCGATTCTTACTAATACCTTTTTCCGCTTCCGTATCTCATCTGGATAAAAATAAATGAATCGCCTTTCATTCATACGTAATCAATTGAAATGCATTAGGTTTTTGTTAATATGGGATTAATTATGAATGCACTTAATTTGTTACATAATTTTGTTATACATATTTAGTTCCTTTTGATTTTAACTGAAAAATACTATACTATACTATAAATAATACTTTAAATACTATAAAATTACTGCCTGAAAACGGAACGGGATTTGAAAAGCATTAGTGTACCTTTAGATAATTATTTAATAAAAATAAAATAAATGTTAAATCAAAATATTTTTATTTAAAATTGTATCGCAGTATCTTTGTATTTTATCATCTACTTTGGATAAAGAAATTAATTTTTTTAAAGTAATAAAACAATTTAATTAAAGCTTTTCAAAATTCATTACAGATGGTTGTTACTTACATAACCATTAATTGCTAATAAGAGAAAGGAATATTTAATTTAATCTATACCAGGTCATCAATAGCGCAGCCTTTAATTGAATCTGCGCTATATAATTAATATTACAGCATTTAATTAAGTCTATACTAGATATCCATATCATGTACATTCAATAGATCTATGGAACTTAATTCCATATTAGTAGTATTCGTTTTATGTTTTTGTTTTTTATTTCAAATTTGTTATTGAAAATTGTATAATTCGTTCTTTTATAGTTATTTTAACTTTCGTATAACCAAATTCTATGCTTTTTCACTAGTTTATTAAATAAATAGTTTCACTTGTTATCATTTAATAATGTGATAACTAGTGTTTTAAAAAACACCGCCTTTAGAATGTTTTGAAACAGTTTTAATTTATAATTAATATATTTTATGCAAGCAAAGGAGAAATGTACTTCTGTTAATGGTTTGAATAAAAAGAATAATATTTCTGAATTGAATACTATTTATAGATATTAACGAAAAAGAAAAAATTCCATTATATATTTTTCATTTTAAAAGAAATGGCATGATTTGAAAGAAAATAATTTCATTTGAACTTTATTGGACTTATGCAGTCTCTAAATAGATCCCTGATTCGGCAAACGCAGTTTCTTTCATAGATCATTTTCTGTTTAATATTTCAACTAGGGATAGCATTATATAATCTCCCAAATTATTTGAAAAATCATTTGAATAAAAAAATGAAATTATATATATAATATAGACTTTTAAAGGTAATAAATTTCAGAGAAAGTTTAAAGTTTATTTGCTATTATATTCACCTCTGATTTCTGTTTCCATGAGCATTTTTTTGGTTATTCAGCCGAGACTCATTAGCATGAATCCAATTCTCCCTAGTTAAAAGCATCGAAACCCCGCACGCTTTGATTTTCTTTTAATTTAATTTCAATTTGCTTTCGTAATGTCTTGTAAACATTGATTGAGCAACGTAAAAGAGAGCAAAAGCTTAGGCTCAACTTTCACGTCTCATTTAAATCCAAAATACTGTCAAATTAGGTAATTAAAATGTACTTTTAGACTCCCTATAATATTCTTTGAGACTGTTAGAGTTCAGATGGTAAGTCTTCTCAGTCATAAGTGCACCAACTATATTTTATTCAACTACTATTTGATGTATAAATAATCTAATTTTCATTTCAAAGATATGATATCGGAATAAGTGACAAAATTGTAAATTTATATTGGCACTTGTAAAGACGATATGAAATATAAAGTTTAAAGAATATGTCAAAATATTAATGTCAAAAATTAAATAATAATAAAATAATATGAAATAAAATAAAAATTCCACTCTATTTTAAAAAATAATGAAATTGTTGCAATTTTGATTAAAATTTAATTTCTCATTTTTATGACAATTTTTAATACATAGCTCAAGTTAACTGAGATTCACATATGATAGCATATTCTTTCACAACTTAGAACAGTTATTAGACCAGTCTAGGATTCAAATGATAGTCAAAAACTAATCTCTCGAATTTGAAAATCTGGTCAATCTTTTTTCATCAATCCTTATTACTGAAATCTTATATTTTTGGTGTATAAAAATATTTTTTCATATTTTTTGCTTATGGGTTACACAGAAGTTGCAGAATTAAGTTGTTTATAAACTGCATACAAGCTTGTATAAAAATATATCAATAATTTTAATCAATAAGTTTCACTTAGCCCTTCGAACTAATTTATCTATCTTGCAAACATCATATGGATAATTTTGCTCCCTTTTACCTTTTTGAATCACCCTATATATGTATCTTAAAATTAATACTGTGGCATAAGAATATGATAAATAACCTCAAGGGCTGTCGATTTAGATTTTGTAATTCACTGAAAAACTGAGAAGCCCTCTGCAATTTCATCGCCGGAATCATCATTCAAAAAATTAGTTGGGAGATTTTATCATCAAATTTTTATTAATATAAAAGTGAATTTTAAAAATTTCACCTTTATAAAATTTATACATAACTAAAATCTGCGTTTTACTTTACTTAAATTTATAAATAACTAAGGATGACTTATTATCTATCAAATGTGTGATCGAAAGTTTTTCAAGTTATAGCCATTAGTTTCAAATTCAATCCTTAACATTAAAAATCTTTACAAGTTTTATGAAGTAAGGATATTTTCTTGATTCATTATCTTAAGATTTTCTCATTTTAATATGGATAGTATGAGTAAAAAATATTGTAAAAAGCACTTTTAAAAAATGTTTAATTAATAAAATAAGTAAAAATGAATTTTCATAAGAAAAAAAAATGTTTCTTTTTAAAATTTGAAATTTATTTTCAAAAATAATTTCAAATAAAAACAAAAAAATGAAATTTCGTTTAATTTACAGTGTATTAATACAGGAAAACTTTTTATAGGAAAAACAAAATGCAAAGGAAATTTACTGTAATTCAAGTATTAGAACATGCTAAAACTGATAGTTAATGCAATCAAGTTATTTTTTAATAATAAATTTTTAAATTAATGTTCACATTAGCATTAATCTATCAACAAAAATGAAAATGGTTAATTATTAACTACCCTGCAATTAATTGATAAATGCTTGAAATAAAATTTCGTTCTCATTTTGTAGACAAACTTGTCGTAAGAATATCAATGTTTCAAAACAGGTTTGAAATAAGATGAGATTGTTTTTCATAAAAACACAGCATTATTATTTTAAGCATTTATATTTCTTAGTCTTAAACTTATTAACTGTAGGAACACTTGCAATAAATAATAAAAAATGAAAGATTTATTTACAACTTTTATTACATCAGAAAAATTAAACTATTACTTACGTTTAGTGAGATGCCAAAGTCCGTCTTGACACTGCCCGATACTTCCTACATCATGGACTAGATCAAAATCATCGTAACCGGTGTAAAATTCGCCGTACTCCCCTGTCAACGCCACTGACCAGAGCAGCGGCAGTATCAACAGAACCGATTTCATTCCTCCGGTTGTTTAATTGCAAGATCCGAATCTGCCGATACTTTTAACCGAAACCCAAGATGATCATAATAGCGTTACGCGTGATGACCACGGCACTCAATGCCACACTAACAGGGACACAGGAGTTTTGCGCCGACCACGAAGGTTAAAACTCGCGACCTAAGGCAACCGTTTCTGCAGGAAAAAAGCGAAATTATTCCTCAAAGCACGCAATCTGGTTATCGTTTCCGCCTGCCTGCCACTTTCTCCGGCTGACCTACTGGACTCCTTTCAAGCAAAGCCCCAGGCAAAACCACCTGAACACTCCCTCCCCATCCAAACATCTGGAAGACACCTTAAGTCCTTTTACCATTCCACGTACATCACACTCGGAAAGTCATTAGATGAGTTGGTAGGAAAATCCGGATTATTTAGTGATGCTCTTGTTTTGGCCCAATTATAGATTTTAATAAATATTCCTGTTTACTTTTTCCTTTCATTTTCACACGTCTTCTTTCTGCTATTTTAAATTCTGGTTGTACCTACCTCAATTGATGTGAGCACTTTCAACTAAGATTTTTTTTCCTTATAGACTTTAATAAATATTTTCTTTTAAGCCATATGACTGGCGCACTATGGCCACAAATGGCTCTTGTGGCAATACGACTGGCTCTTGTGTGTGTGCTCCATAGATACTACCAACCTATTTACTTTTTGCTTTCACTTTCATTGATGTCATCTCTTTTGCTATTTTAAATTTTGGTTGCTAATGTATCGCCTAGCTCAGTTATGTGATTTCTTTCATCTAAGTTTTTTTTCATTATAGACTTTGATAAATAAACTTAATTCCTGTTTACTTTGCACTTTCATTTTAATTTACATCTTCTCTTTCTCTAAATTGTGTTTTTAGTAATGTACATTTTAGCTCAGTTAATATTATGTCTTTCGTCTAAAGATACTTTAAAGATTATTATGTAAATTGGTAAATTCGGTTTTGGTATCCTGATGCTTTTGGTTTGATATAATACATATATTTTAAGACTTAATAAATTTCGAAGCTGGATGTATTACACATGTAAACACAAAGCAAAAAAGTACAACTATTAAAGCAGTTTTTACACTTTTGTGTTCATTATTTTGCTAACATTTTTATCTCTATTCATTGTTTTTACTTTTTCAAACTTTGATAGATATGTCGTTAAAAGCAGGGGGATAGACCATGATTGTAAGATTTCGTTATGAAGAATTGGCAATCTGAGTATTTAATATGAGCCAACTTTGCAATAGAAGTATTTTTATTGAGAATTTGCTTCTAAATATCCTGATAAAATATACATAGAAAATAATTTAAACGATCTCCTTGATTTGAAGCAATTCTAAAATTAAATCTTCTTTGTCATTTTTAAATTTTATTCTTAAAATTTTAAAATAAAGATAGTTTCGGTATTTAATTCTTAAAAATATTTTTCCGAAATTTTTATTTTTCTGAAAAAGCTATGTCTTATTTTCAAATTGACATTAAAACTAAAATTATTTAAAATTTTAATTTATGATTGACAATTTTTAGATCCACTACGTGTCAAAATTACGAATTCAACTATTTTTGAAACAAAATTTTATTCGAGACTGAAATAATCATGTATCCAAAAAAAATTAAATTAGGAGCAAAAATATTATGCGTGCAATCTAAACAGTATCAATAGAAAAATGAATAAAAAGGAAACAATTACTTCTTAAAAAGATTTCGCTTATTTTTAAGAGCTAGCATGGAAATTTTAATTTATTTTAGTAAAATAATTAGTTTGCTAAGAAAGAAATTTTCATCAAAAAAAAAAAAAAAGGAGAAGAGAGAACGAAGAAGAAACGGTTAAGTTACGAAACTCTGATTAGCATTTCAATGCTTTTATAAATTAAAAAACAAGACCCTTGAAATTATTTTTGGGAAATCTACCTTCATTTAACAATCACACATTCATTATTTTATTATTATTTTATTTCAGCACTTCTAATAAAGTATTGCTTTTCACATCACACGTATTCAGGTATAATTTTAACAATACAATTCGTATCACTCTACCTAATTCATTTTTGAGATGGTGAGGTTATTTTAATTAACTCATTTGGCAGTTTTAGGCTGTTATGAAAGTTAATTATTTTTACATTATTGTTAAAAAATGGATTATAGATTTGTGAAAAATTTTGTTATAAGTTGTATTCTTCTCAAATTAGCGAAATTATTCGTCACTTCGGAATGAGCATAAAAATATAATTATCGCCTCTTATGATATAATTTTCCAATCCGAAAGCAAAAGTATTTAAAATAATCTTAAAATCATCTGAGTATCATAATATTTTCCAGTCGATACTGCTGCGTTCAGTGGTGGCGGGGTGGTGGGCTGTATGCAAGAAGACAAAATGTCATAATATTTAATCGCTTTAATATTTTCATAACGCTGCTGTGAAAATTACACGTGTTATGACCTTTAAGACAATTACACTAAGATTGCATGTCATTTTACTTTTAACATCTTAAAGCGGCTCGTTGAACTCACCGCTTTATAGAATTTGTCTAATAGAAGAAGCAGTAATATTATTGACCTTCAAGATTTGGCAGAAAAACCTTGAAAATTTTTTATTCTTCATCTGCGTGCACATTTATTAAATGATATCATTTTTGTTTTCAAAGAGAAGGAAATTCTTTTCTGTTTGGGCATACCAAGTTTATTTTTTCTCGTTTTGCGTCAAAGCGTGACTAACTGTCAACAGGTTGATATGTAAAACAAAAATTAAATAGCAAACAGTTAATGAAAGTTTTTCATTCTCGAATCTGAAATGACTAATGGTATTTCAATAATGTTATAAAATGTGTCAAAGATATAAATGCCCAGTGGAAAATTTATTAGTGGAATTTTGAAAGCAAAGAAATATCTTGGCAATATAACAGTGAAATGAAAAGGGCTAAGAAATATCATTCCTGTTGACAAGTGAATGAATTGTGACAATTATGTTTTCTTGAAAAATCTATGACTCAAAAGTTAGCATTGCGATATTTAAGGGCGTTTTTGCTTTTTTGAAAAATAAATGAATGAATTTTCATGCGATTTCCGTAAATGCTGACACAGCATCCAAAAATTTGAAACTTTTATTCCTTTCTCTTTTCAGTATAAAAACTACTTCATGCTTCATAGGATAAAATGAAACAATTATTTCCTTTAACAAGTAAATGATTTTAAAAATTCAAGGTAAAAAATAATTATTCAGAGTTTTAAAATATATCATTTATACAATTAGAATTCAATTTCTAATTGTATAAAATTAATAATATAAGATATAATAGTAGTTTATACATTCATTCATAATAAAAGTAATTAAAAGAAAAAAATTGGGATTAAAGCATTTGGAATGATTTATCTATTTTTAATTGCAAATTGAGATCTAATGTTCTATTGTCATGGAATAACCAACTAAAATAATGAAACTTTATTTGTTCTAAAAACTACACCTACAACTTTAACAGAATAATAAAAATATTTTTCAACTAATGAGAACCTTAAGTCAAGTTTACCATTTAAATTCGAACAATAGATAATTTAGAAATTACCCAACTGAATATTTAGAAATTCAAATGGAGAAAACAATAGAATTTCTAGAACTCTGTTTAACCTTTCTGTGAATCAACCTGAATTATTCAGACTAAACTAATTTCAGCAGATCCAAATTTAAACAAACATGGTGAAAGATCTAATTATATGTCGCCATTTTTTGATAGATGTCTTAGATCCTGAAAAATAGAGAATATATTTTTAAGGACGGGAAAATATTATCCACGTTCCGAAACAAAGCAACTATTTTGGTCATTAAGTTCCTCCTATAAATCTATGTCATTCTCAAATAATTAATTTGCACGCTTATTTGTTTTATTATCAGGCTCTTCTCCTTTCCCAAGAGTAATTTCTAAAATAATCGGAAAAAGTACTTGAAAGTTAGAAGGTCACAGCTAGATCCATTGTTAAAACTAATGATTCATTAAGAGAATTGCTCATTTATTTGATGTTAATAAAGTTTGTTTTAATGGTCAAAAGTATATTAGTGGTACTAGGGTTGAGTTTTAATACCGAGAAAGTTTTAAGAGGTTAAATATTTCAAATAGTCACCATGCTTGCACAATATAAAATTCATTTGCAATCCAATAGAAGAGAGAAATTTCTCTATTTATTCAAGTGGATTTAAAAGGAGAAAAATAATCAAATATTTTTTTTCGAGTGACTTTTGAGATTTAAGTAAGTATTAACTGGGGTCAATGAATTAATCAAAATTTTATATCAAAATGCAAATTTGTATGAAAACGTTGGGGAAAAAATTGCACATCCAGTCAGCTAGCTGAGAAACATAATAAATAATACATAATTTACTCTTTTTTCAAAAGCTGTGTGGGCAAAATGTGATTAAAGATTACATTCACGTAGTGTTTTAATTTTCATTCATAACGACCAAAACCGGATGAAGGAAAAACTATAGTGAAATAAATAAGATAAAATTATATATTTTATTCTCACCTGTAACAAAATTGATGTACAGGATGTTCCGTAATTCCCCCCACAAATGTCATAACAAATAAATTTTTAAATAGACATGGGACCGTAAATCAACGTTTATTAACAATGAATTCAGTATAAAAAGAATTTGTCATTTAAAGTATGTAATTTAGGTTAAATGGAAAATATGTGTTATTAACGTGCACAATAACAACATTAAAAAAAAATATCGAATCAGGTTTTCGCATTTCAAAGAAAAATATGGCGTTGGACGTGTATCATCTGGAATGTCCTATGAATCTTATTTTCAGTTACAAGTTTTTTATTGATATGGCATCGAACATTGTGTTTGAAAAGGTAAATCTAACATCTGTAAACATATCGGGTAAAAAAGATAAAAAGAAAAGTTTTTGTTTCTTTTTTTTAAAGACAATTTTGCAAGAAGTTTCTTTATGGCATAAACAATGAATAGTCGTTTGGTTCATAAATCAATTCAATGGGAATAACGTTAATTAGGGACCTGTTTGTACAACATGTGAATTAATTTTTCTCAAAACCACTATAATATTGGCAATTCTGTAAATTTCTTAGCCAAGTCAATAGCCAAATTTCTTATCTTCTTTTGAATTATAAGGTAAATTTTCAGAATAGTGTTAAGGCAATTGGCTGTTTGTATTGGAGTAAGAAAAAAAAATTCAAATCTAAAAAGTCTTGAATGTTTTATCTCAATAATCAAAATTCATTAAAAAAAATTATTTGTTACTGAGCATTTTACGTGTAAATACAGTAAATAAGAAATTTCAAAGGTTTAGAAATATAGATATTTTGCCTTTAGAAGACGTTTTTATGAATAAAAGATTATTTATATTTACTGCAGCGTTAGAGAAAGGTGTAAAGTTACTTTTCCCTGTTTTGAAGAAATATTGAAGAATCATATTTCACTATATTTCGTATCACCACAATTATTTGTGAGATATAGGTTAAATCAAAAATGTGGTTTAAAAACAGATTTAGTATAATAAAATTTACGTTATCATTTTTTTAACATTGAAACTATTCGAAATTAATTTTTCTGATGTTAATTTTTCAAATCGTCTTGATGACTGGCTATAAGTTTTCAATTAAGATCTCAACTTTCAGTGGCTACTTTTCTCTAATAGATAAAGAGCGGCAGCATCCCTTGAAACTATTTTTCGATGCTATTTATTTACATTTTCCCCCTGTAAGTATGTTGATGAATGAAAAAAGGAAAAAACTATAAACTCTTAAAAATAAAACAGGAAATGAATCAACAAACAAGAGAAATGATCGAGGCTGGTCAATGAGTAGCTCATGAAAATCCGCTGCATACGTAACTAATTGATTTAGAGACTGCTTAACTGATTGATTCTTTGATTCAGAATTGCTAAAATGACAAGCCGACCAGCTTGGAGGGTGGCAAGTGGATTCTTTCTTTTTTTTCCCAGCCCAATTTCGCCTTCATGCGAAGTTTTGTTACTTTCTATCATTATTTTTTTTTTCTCATTGACTGTTTATCAGTTTTGGTTTCAATCATTTCTGTCTGGCCAGAAACACGTTTGACTTACTGGCTATTCATTTTCTTTTTTTAGAGTTAATTCCTAAAAAAAGAAGTACAAGTATAATTTTCCTAAATGTTATTCAGATAAAAAAATGTGCAAGATGGTATCATTTTATTATTAATTATTACATTAAAAAACAATGAACGTTGTAGATAATTTATTGTATATGTCATTTATATTAGGGCTTTTTTTTGTCGAATATTATCGTATGAAAATAGAAGCATGGGTTTGGAAAGAGGGGAGGTTATGATATTTTCATCTGCTGAATCATCATTTCATCATTCACATTAATTTTCTATACATTTCTATAAAACTAAACTAAGTTATTTATATCGTATACCAGTTATTAATTATTTTTCTAGTACAATAACTTCATACCTGGATTTGAAATTAAAAAAAAAAATCTTATAGATAAAGTAGATGTTTTTAAAATTTTAAACTCTTGATAGTTATTTTTTGCAGCATTACTAGATAAAAAAACTTTTGGACCGATGTACCACCATTTATTAGTTCTATAATATATAGAAATCAAGCAAATATGAATTTTAAATATCGTGAATCTTAAAAGAGAATTTAACGACCCAGAATTTTTTTTTCTCTTTATAACTTATTTGAGTTTGAAGTAAATCTTTGAATTGAGTTTAAAAGATAAGATCAGTTTGTTTATGATACATTAAACAGTATATCTGATTAGTTTATTTATTAACAACCTACAAACTTGATGGGTTTTTTTGTAGATTTTTCGGAACGACATATCTCGGCGACCAGTTCTCGAATATAAATTTTATTAAAAAGGAGCCAAGAAATTAGCTAAGCAATCTGTGTCTACCGTCATGTTTGAAAATCAAATTGACATCAATCATTGGTGTAAATATTTGCTGAATTTTGACTAATTTCCCCGAGAAATTTAGCAGCATAAATCTCATTTGAGATTGTAGTATAATCTTGACAAGAGGGTTCAGGTGAAAAAAAAAAGATTTTCTGCTATAAAATAAGGAATAAAATAATATGTAAAGGCTTTGTGAATATATTTATAACAAACTTCTATGCTGCACTTACATGACAGAAGTTTAAACACAGTTCTCTATAAACAGTATTTTTTATCCTAGAGTTTCTTTCTGATAAAATTTTAAAACATATATTTCAATATGTAAGTATATACAAACCCTTGACTACGTCAAAAACATCTTAATAAGAAGCGATTTTAGCATAAAAAGATGTTTCTAACTATTCAATGAGGTTAAGGTATGAGAATTTAGAGAAATCTGGTCTAAAAAACCTTTTTTATTGGACCTGACTTTCGGCTATATCAGTTTGGATAGCTGGGATTCTACAGCATCTATTATTTCTATTTTTCAATTCTTACTATTATTTCACACTCTCCATATATATATATATTATTATCTATATAGCTTGTTCAAATTTTCAATCGTTAATAAAATACTTTTTATTCAGCTGCCCAAGATGAAATACATTTTTTAAACGTGTAGATGATGGAACTTGATGTAAATACAATTATTTTCTAATATTAATTCATTAATTTAATTAATTTTTAATACTTTAAATTGAGTTTTAGCAGTTTGTAATGAAAATTAAAATCAACAGGCAGTAGCTTAATCGGTAAAATGCAAGGATTTCAGTAATTTTTACGTGAAGGTGAAGAATGCGAGCTCAAATCTTGCGATGAGAAAATAAAGATTACCAATGGCTTCAGAAATTAGAAACGAAAAAAAGAGAATAAATAGTAACGAACAAAAATGATACTCCAACACCATATATAGAAAGAAAAATCGAAAATTGCATAGAAATTCGCTTTCTATTTTTCTTAATATTGTGATTCTGTTAAACATATTTATATTAATTGTAATTATTTAATAAAAAGCAACAAAAATGAAATTTTTCTCGGTTGATCTAAGTAGAAATTAAATTAATTTTTTTAATATTATATGTTTCTATTGAACATATAATAAAAAATTGAAGTCAAATGTTAGCATACATAGTTAATTGAATGAATGTGATATTTGTTATAAAAAACTAGATTGTCTTCCTCTGTATAATTATTTTTACAATTATTAAAATCACATTTTTTTCATGTCGCATTTGGTAAATAATTATATCTTAAAACATATTCATTGGAGTTGACTTCTAAATTTCAGACCTGAGTCGAAATAAAATGATAACATATACAATAAAAAGTCAACCACTCTTTTCTGGAAACCGGAAATATTCAAGTTTTAGATCAATCTTAAAAAGAAAAGTCATCCTTTTTTTTGTATCTATAAAATAAAGTTTCCTCGGCATTACTCGAACGTCTCAGAGCAAAGTTCAGGGAGCTGTTTTTTTAAATATGCATTTTATTATTAATATCATTTAATTTGAATAATGGAATACTTCTGAAGATAAAAGATTTCTTTTAATGGACTAATGAATATGTTTATAAAATGGCAAATCTATCGATTAAAAATGGGGATTTCCCTTTTAATTCAGTACTGTTTAAGATCAGAGTTGCATTCGGTGTAAGCTTTATTATGCTGCCTCGTAACCATAATGAAGGTGAAACAATACTATTAATAGAGTGATTGGAATTCTAGAAACTTTTCATTATAGGAAATTCCTAATGGCTTAAGGATGCAAAACCTGAACAAACTAACATATAAAGACGGAACTTTTACCGATAATTCCTTTCTTATAACCAATATGTTAACTACTTCGAGATTGGCTACAATTTCTTCTTGTATAAAATCTTCCATAACACTACGTTATAGTACATTTCAGAGATGCAATGAATTCAACACACATGTATATTCTATTTCTACGATGGCATTTGAGGATTTTGAACTTAAATACTTGTCAATTTTGTAAAAGCAATTATGGTTTAGATATCTGAAGTGTTCGCTCTATGTTCGCTTATACATAGTATAGAGAGAGTATTGTAATCGTCAAAAAATTCGAACTCGAAATTTCGATGAATCTCCACGTCTTAGACTTCCGTAGGCTCAAAAAATACATTGTTTGTAAAATATTCATCTATCTACCTGTGACAAAGATAACTCAAAACCGCTTTGAGCTAGATGGTTGAAATCTGGTATATGTCCTTTACATCAAATTTGCAGATTTCTACCAAATTTTGAGTCACATCTTTTCTGAGGAAGTTCATCTGCCCGACTATTCGAATAAGAGGTAATCCGATAATTACAAATGAAGGGAGCTAGATAAATAAAATTCGGTATAGAGATTTATATTCTAGAATGTAGACATGTCAAATTTTAGACAAATCCAAATACGTATTGATTTTCCATCGGTCTGTACTTTCAGAAACATGCAAACGCTATAATTTTAAAAAGTAATGACTTAAACATATAAAATTTTGTATGTGATTTTTTTAACTACACGTGCAATTTTATGTAAAAAATTTTGTTTCAATCAGTTTGTGAAAAATGTGAATAAAACGGAAAGATTCAGCAAAAATGTTAAATTCACACCAAAAATTAGTATTTTATAACTATTGTAGATCATCCAATGTAAGACATTCAAAGGAATGACAAATTTATTAAGGAGAATGTGTGAAAATTTTAGAGATACCATTTATTTCATGTAATGAAGCAATTATTATTCCATAGTAGTTGTCCCAACTTAGCAAGGAAACTATTTTTTATATATCATCAAGTATCAAAACCGAATGCGAATTTTTAAAAAAGAATACGAAAAATAGTCTTCTTTATATCAATTTAAGGATAATTTTTTAAAGTTTCCTTCCTGGAAGCGGAAAAACATCTTTTTTCCCGAGAGATAGCAGATAAAAAAAGCAGAAAGTAAAAAACGAATATGATGGAAATATCTGGTATTTATTTTTTTATTTTTTCCTTTTTTTATTAAGGAAAGCAACTTCACTCTGTAGACATTTGATTTATCGCCTTTTCTTTGATAATTAACAATGTATGAAAATATTTGTAATATATTCTTAAATACTCCAAAAATAAAGGCAGCAAAAGTACTTTTCCTGTGATTTTACCCATTTTTTAAGTTTGTGAACAAGTAATAAATGAGAATTTCGAATTCAGATGTTTTGAATTTTCGAATCTGAAATTTAATTGCAATGCATAATTCTTAATAAATAACAAATTATTAGCTACAAATTATGACACGGATAATAATAGATAATTAAAATATAAATTACAAAAATATAAGCAACAAAAGAAAATATGCTGCCATGATAACGTGTGGTTTCATAGATCTCCACGCTCTCTCGTACAAGCCTAAATAGAGCTAAGATATTTTTGCGATGTATGATATATATTTAGCCTTCAATTTATTTTAATTAAGTTTAACAGTTTAATGCTTATGGTGATCGTTACAGATCATTGTATTAAATTCGTCATATTTTATAATAAACTAACTGCTACCAGACCCTTTGCTGATGCAGAATATAAACAATAAAGTTTGCTTAAAATTCAGTTAATTAATTTTTTTAAATCATTTTGGATTGCCCATTCCCATTTTTTACAATACATGTGAACCAGATTTGATAATTCTTAATTCAATGCCTCCTATAAAGAGTCTCAAAGCAGATGCGCTTACATTCTTTTTTAGTAATTATAAAAGACAGAGATAGCAAATGAGTGAAATAAACAACGATAAACAAAATAATTTATATCATACATTTCTCTTCATAAAACGAATAAAAAGTTAAAAAATGAATTTTCATAATTCTTTTAATATTTAAAGCTTGAATTAATTAAAAATATAACACCGCCTTTTTTAAAGATAATTAAATAATATTAGAAACATAATTTGAATCAATTTGACTGATTTTGACATCATATTTTTGAGTCTATGACGTGTAAACCAATTTTCCCGATTTTAAAGTTAAAGATAATAGAGGATAACGAAAAAAAAATTAATAATCCCTTCTGCCTATTTACGTTCAAATCACAAGTTTAAACATAAAGAGGTAGGATAATTGCTTTTCTTCTAAAAATTCAACTTGTATGGATTAAATACAAAATTTTGAGCTTATGGGAACACACTTCATACTGATGGAAATCCATCAATCAGTGTCATTGATAATTGTTTGCTCCGAAACGTATTTCTGCAAGCATGTTTTACCCATAAAATCAATTAATTGTTGTAAACCCACCATTAACTGTTAATGTTATCATCTATCCATTTTTTAATTTAAAACACAATTCTAATGAAAGACAATTATTTCAAAGATACTTAATCCATTTGTCAGAGCCTTCAACACTAATGTGTTGTGGATAAACAAGTGGATTATTTATTCAAGTAAAATGTCAGTTTAACAAACAAATCTCACAATAACAGGGCATTAAATATGAAGTTGAAAGAAATGCATTCACTGAAAGTAAATTTTCAAGGTTTTATTAAAAACCAAGATTCGGCCAAGTAATTGTTTCAAAAAACAATAATATTAGAAATAGTGATGAAAGCATTGTGCTTAGGCAGAAGGATTGCGAAAATTCGTAAAAGATAAACTTCCGTTTAGAAGCTAACTGTCATTCAAAAAATATAGCACAAATAGGACTTTCACAATAAGTGGTGATTTTACAAAACAGGGAAGTCCAAATCGATGAATGAATCTGATGTTCAGACCGAGATGAGGAAGTAGAAGTGGAACATATCGTATGAATAGACTTGGAATATCAATATAAGAAAGGATAGATTTCTTTATACTTTCACTCAAGTTTCTGAAGACAGAAATAAAAAGAATATATAGAGAGTAAATTAGTTTCTATTTTTGAAGAGGTAAAATATATTTTCAATTTTAAATAAAGATAGTATTTCAGAATGTTTGTTGGTAATACGCATAATAAAACTGATAGCTGCATTAAGCTAATAATAATTTTGACTTCATAGTCGGTTGCTTTGTTTGTCTTATATGATCTGATTTGTTTTGACAGTAATGAATTCACCGTAAAAGTGTTTTCAAGAGTAGCTTTTCTTTGAGAATTTATTTATATTTCTAAGATAATTTAATTTTTAAATATATTTTACTGAGAATTAATGATTTATTCAATTATTTACTTGGAAAAAAAGTTTTAAAAAAAGTTACAACGGAAGTTAATTTAGCAATTAATGTTTTAGCACATTAATTTTGAATGAAAAATTAAGCTCATATTTAAATATTCTTATTGCCTTTCTTGAACTCATGCGCTATTATGTTGATTTTTTTCTCTTGTCCAGAAAAAAAAAAACAAAGTTAAAATATAAGCGCTAAAACTTATAATAATTTTCATCGTATAAGCTCTGCATAGTTTTTATATGTCTAAACTTTCCAAATTTTGATTATGTAAACCTAATAGAGTCTATGCTTCCTAATTAAACATCCATCTCTTTACTTTGATATGACTAGATTGCATACATTTATTATATATTCAATTGTTAATAGAATAAAATTCAACAGTTGATTTTGCTCGAGAATTCTCAAATCTAAGTTATTTGACAAAAAATCATGAATTTATAAATCTAGTAATCAATTATCATTAGTTATTTCAATTCCAATTTCAGAGAACAGATCACGGATTATTTAAACTGTAATTAAGATTACTTAACAGAACGAATTATTTGAAAAAGGAAACTTTATATTTCATTAAGATCGAATAATATTTTTATGGTAAACCTTTAGAAAATAAATTTCTATAACTTTCTAAACTTTTTTCCAAGTGATTTTCCTCATGTATCAGCATATTCTTCAGGCTTTATCCATAAAATATACATAAACTGTTTATATGCATAAACTATATTTGAGCTTTTATGGTATACAATACATGCCTTGTACGTTACGTTTAATAACAGATCTTGTATTATACATGTCTGATATGTTAAGCTTAGCATATTTCTTGATATATGATATCAATTATTCGATTCCAAATATATATATCCCGATAGAAATTGGGAGTATTATGTAAAAACAAAATACATCTACATTTTTCAAACTACGGGATAAATGCTTTACATTAATTTATAATGCATTAGTAGATTCTGTACTTTTTTCCCTTTAGAGTTCAAACTAAATATTTATCAATCACTGTATTTTATTGCAAAATATTGAAAGAAAAGAGCCACTAATATATAGACAAATAATGTAATTGAAGCTTATAGTTTGTTATATATATTTAATGGAAATTAAAATAATTAAGCAATTCTTTAATAGCCGTGATCACCAAGCGTTTAAATATAATAATAAACTAACATATATCAAAGAATGGTGTGAAAAATATATTTGAAAATCTATATTTTCAGTATTAATCACTTGTTTCCTTTTTGAAAAAATTAAATCTATACATTTTCTTACTTTGCTTTTGCAACCTCAATTTAAGCCATGCCTATGAAACTCATTTTTCTGCTTGTCTGAAATGTTTATTTATAATTGACAATTACCACTTAACAATTATTAGTAATAAGACCGATTTTTGTGCCACGTACGTCAACGTATTATATATAGACATTGTTTGATTCAAAAAGTTTAATGCAGTTAAAATCCCAAACTCTAAATTTTTATGAAATCTCCAATCATATTAGTCAAATTTAGTATTAAAAATTTGACATCCTGAACATAAAAAATTAGGTTATTGTTTTATGGCTAGATCTGACCTAATAATAATTGTTTCAATAAAATAGATAAAAACAAATTTTTTCAAATAACAATTATCAGTTTTTGAAAAAGTGAAATGGTGGGATCAATTAAAAAATTTCATTACAATATTTTTAATGATAAATTATCAAGCGAAAAGCATAAAACTTAAGTTTGCATCATACGGGGGAAAAAGAATAATTAAAAAATGGCACAATTTATACAATAGATTGATAAAATCTTGGCCATTTCACTATATTAAGAAATGTTAAGTTAAACCATTTATAACGAATTATTATACAAACTTGAAATAAATATCAATTCCCAAAATATCACTTTTAAATTATTTATCAACTGAAATACAGAAATGCATCCTCGAAACAAATTCTTCCTGCATGTTATGTAGTATTTTTGAAAAATATGTCCACATGGTGTTAAAAAGAACTATACTATTTGTAAATTCCCTTTCGTGACTTAATTTTATAAATAATCACATATGAAGTTGTAATCAAATTCAGTAAATCAGAGCGGCTTCTGTATTCAATGATGTTACTTCTAAATATATTTTGTATAGAAAGTACGCGAGTAAAACGATTTGTGAGTTGTAGTTCGATAATATTTAAACCACATTATAGGTAAATCCTATAGTGCAGCATAATCCTCCGAATGATCAAATAATGATTCAGATATTCCTCCAAACGATCAAATAATGATTCTGATAAAATAGCCATATATTCAGCAAACATTAATTCATCATCGAAGAAGAACCTCCTCAAACCGACTCACTTGTTGCCTATTAGGTCGAATGCTATGAGGATATTTTAGAAAACTGAACAATTTTTTTTTTTTTTTTTTTTTTTTTTTTGAAATTTGAATTCCAACACATGAAGAATTTCTCTGTAAAGTAACAAGTTTATACTGAATTTCATATGCCTGTATTATTTTTACAAATGATTTTCAGCATTTTAAATTGAATATATTTAATTTCAATTTTTAAGGCATGACAGATAGAGTTGACGCAAAAGGATTTTCTTCGAATTCCAATTCTATCCATTGATAATTTTATTTTATTTTCGACTTCATTTTAAGTATGATGGATATTTAAAAGTTGCAGTGTTTTTTTATTTATTTCTAAACGTAAGGTAATGTAGCGTAATTTCCTAAACATTAAAATAATGTTTTATTAACTCAGTTATAAGAAGGTTACAACAAGTTTTTTTATTTGTAATGTACCTTTCAGTTAGTACAAAATGAAATTCTGTATTTAGTTTAATTAAACATTTATGTTTATTATGCATAAATTCCATTATTATATGCTGAAACACAGAAACTAAATTTCCCTAAATTTAAGTGATATGCATAGTTACCGTTGAACTTTCTTCATAACTACAGTATTCGATTATAATTATTCTCACTATTTTCTTTTTGACTTGAAAGGTCATTAGTGAGTTTATTTACCATTAATAATTAATTTACCAATATATTATCATAGTTTAATTAACTAAATACAAAATTTTGATATTTATAAGCGTTAGATTTACACTTTGTGAAGGATGAAATGAAATGGCTAAACTATAAGATACTCTAAACCTCATAGAAGAGAATGAATAAATATCAAAATTGCTTTCTAAGTGTAAGGAAAAAACCTCCTGATGTCAGGTAATCGAAAGAAATCTTTGTCTAATGGTAAGTTAATACATAATTTGAATTTGCATATATTCGCTTATTATCGTTTTCGATACTGTGGAAATCAACGGTTAAATTTGTCTAAAATATTAATATTCAAAATTTCATAACTTGCTATGTTTTAATTACAGAATAAGGGAATATTTTGTTCAAATGTTAGCATATTTTTTATATTTTACTATATGATAAATAGTACCGAGCTATTATATAATATTTAAATTATGTAATATTACCAGTATTGTATATTTTGTATCAAACAGCACTAAGTATGTTCTTTACTTCATTAAAGCATTATTTTAATTAAAAGTACATACATATCTCTAAAGCTTCAAAAATTAGCTATTTCGCTCTGATATGAATGGTCATCCTCTACACAGCCTTTCAATTTCATAAGTTGCTTTATTTGAATGAATCTTTATTCAATGAAGTGAAAAATATCACGTTGTACGCAATATTTTCGTTCTTCTTTATTGAGACGTATCACTAAGACAAAGTTCAAGAGGACAATAAAGTCGACATTCACGTTTATGTGACTCGAATAAAACGTGAAAGATTTTCTTTCTAGTTTCGTTCAACAAATTAATAGGAACTGCATTGATCAGAAAGAAAATGAATTGTCGGGTTAGACTTGGTAAAGTCGTTCTTTCATCCTCATTCACACTTGTTCGTGATGAGTGAGAACGAAAAGTCGACCAGCGAGAAACTACGCCCAACAGCTCAGCTTTTATTATGAATAGCAAATCAGTTAGTGGTTTGTCCGATTTCACTAATTTAATTGTAGGTAGGTTAGGTGTAGAATGGTTTATTTTCTCCTTCTCGGTTGTCTTGACCAGTAAACAAAAAACCAAATTAGACAAAATACTTCACTGAATTTACATGTCATTCACTTGAATTTCAAACTATTTTAATAAAGTTTTATATGCTTTACAAGATTTTTTTTAAAGTTTGTATTGTAACTACCACTAAATACATTTTAATACAATTCGTCACCATACATTTAAAGGAATCAATACGTTCTTGGAAATGAATATCGTCCAAATTTGAGTTGTAAAAGGGTATCATTGCTGCAAATAAATTTTATATTTGATACAAAAGTTCATATATGTAAAAGGAATGGGCTATTTCCTTTTAAAACAGTAAATGCAAAAAGAGCTATTCCTGCTTTACCTAATGGCATTCAGGGAAACCATTATGTCCTCACCACAGCAGTGAAGCTGAAACTATGTTTGAATCCGAATGGTCATAACTGACCATAGTACAGCCCTTTCCATCGGAAGTATGTCCCGTCATCAGAGTGGAAGAAACTCGATCCCATATCTTGTTACCTCCCCTATAAATGCAAGAACCAACTACTGAGCCAGAAGCTTCTCACTTGCATATCTAGTGAGTGTTTCCGATGGCATAGAATGAAATAATATAAAATACTTAAAACATTCATCTAATGTAAGTAACATTTCTTTAGTGATTAGCATGTTTTGTAGACTAGGACTTGATATCGAAAAACTGGGGACTTCGAATTGATTTTACCCACTATCTGCCGTCTGTTTACTTACTTACTAAATCTTACTAAATAATGGCCAACACTAACATATAAATTTACAGACTCTGCACATAATAGCCATTATGTAACTACAAAAGGAATCACTAAATTAACAAGTCAATCGCTAAAAGATAGACTACATTTTCCTTTCTTTTCAGTTGAGGCATATAGCTTGCAACTTGTAGCAGTAATGTTAATGGCGTTATATCCATCAGAATAACATTCCTGGGGTCTTTTATATATGTAGTAAAAATAGTAAATTCGATTAATTCCTGATATTTTAAAATATTCTTATAGTAATTTATGAATATGTGCATGAATCTCATATGATGATACTTTGAATGCAAAATATGAAATTTATAGCGAAAAGATTTAATGAAAATTAGTTCAAAAATATTTATACTATCGATGTAAGAAAGTGAAATCTAAAATGTACACTTTTTCTAAAATTGAAAAATCAAATTTTTTCTGGTATTGTCTAAGTCCTAGTTGAAAAAAGTTATGAATTTTCAGTGATTAGTTAAATGTTTAAGTGAGGCTTTCTAATCTACTGTTTTCCTTTCTATTGTCGAGAAAATTCTAGCACCCCAGCTTCTAGCAAGAATTTTTAATTTCCGCTTATGTCTTTTAATGGTTTTAAGAGAGCAATAATAAAAATTTCATCCATTTTTATCATGATCATAGACAAATATTAAATTATATCTTATGACTATTCCAGATAAATTAAATTTTTAAAACATATTAGCTTATTCTAGAATTTTCTCTTATTTCCTGATCCATATCCCATTTTTTATTTAATTATTTCTAACACGCTCTCTAAAAAATTGCTGACATTTTAGTTTCCCATATGCCTTTATACATATCCCTTTCAAAGACACCTAAAATTAGTTTTCCTAAGTCTACACATGTCAAAGAAATCCCTGTTAAAATATATTAATAAAATCACTGTGGGAAAGATTATTTTTATTTTGGTATTGTGGTGCAAGGTAAGCAGATGAGTCTTTTCATCATTACTCGGTATAAAATACTATCCTCTCGTGATGAAATAAAATGATCATCTGCCAAATTATGCTATATATATAAATCTACAAAAAGAGGGAATTTTTAAAATGTTGTCTGATTGAAAAGCATGTTAAGTAAATTGCATGAATTAAATTATTTTTATAATAGAATGAGAATAGTTCCGCTTTTTGATCTGATGCTGGTACTGCTTGCTTAGAGATGTTTGAATTACCTTTTTATTGTTTCTTCTAAATATTCTATAGATCCAAAATAGCAAATTTCGTATTATTATCACTAAACATTTATGTATTTCTCTAACCATTTACACTTTACTTTTATGGAAATTCAACTTGGTAAAACATAGTTAAAAGGCATTGCCAAATCTTTCGTGCAGTTTGCAGTTCTCTTTCCGCATATTTGATTATATTTACATAACTTTCTCACTCAGTCAGGAGACAAGAACTCAATTTACAAATTAAGTGGCTGTTTGTTCATGAACCTTTAAACGCTATTAGCTATTTTAAAAGCACAATCTTAATTCTGTTCATCTTAAACATTCAAGAACATACATCACTATTTCATTTATTTTTATATCATTGAAAGAGAGCACTCAAGCGGAACTAGCCGACGAAAAGACCTTTTGTTCATAACAACAAAGAAGATTTTCAATGCTAAAGTTTTTCACCCATGTCAAGAGAATTCCATCGCCTTAAATTCGCTCACCAAATATTCGTTACTTACTTAATTTGATGTTGATTCATGACTGTGTTCGATGGCATTCTTGTTCATAAAATTTTAGAATTTATAATTCGTTATATAACCTTGCGAGTTTCAGTTAAGCGATACCAGAATGAGAAGGTTCATTTTGTATACAATTATCGGTCCGAATTTAATAAAATAAAGAAATTATGGTATCTGAAAGAACTAATTCTATATTTAATCACTTTCGTACTTACTTTATACTTAGCACTTCAACATAGCCAAATTATGATTTATTAAACATTTCTTTTATGACTCGAGAGAAGATTGTTTTAAAAAAATATTCTTCTCTCCCACCATAGTATTTCTTACACTTTGGAAATTTAAATATGGAAATAAATCATAATTAAAAAATAGTTTTAAGGCAAATTTTTATCAAATACAATTTTTTTTCCTATTTAAAAAAATTGAAATTAAAGTCTCTAAAATTGTTTTTATGATTGCATTTTCGGTTGCAAAATGTAGATAAATATTTTCCTCATACATTTGAATAAAGAGTTTGTCACGATCCATTGTTTCAGAAGTTTTGAAATAACCGTGATCTTAATTATGATTAAAGAGAACTTTATTGTGAAAGACAAATTTTCAATTATTGAACGATGCATGCTGTTTAATGGGGTTTCTATTGAAGTAATTATCTTAAGAGTAGTATCAAATATAATGGACGTTTCAAAAGGATTAAAAATTATAACGTGTAATTAATTATTTTCAATCGTTTAATGGAATTTTGAATGATTGCATCATATGTATTCTTTAACGACATGTTTTTTTTTTCCTATAAATAAAGGCATATTAACTTAAGTTCAAAGAATTAGATGTTATTTACTCTTTCAAAAGTTTATACAACAATTAATAAATTTTTCGAACAACAAATCTGAACTTCTTGCCCCAATATTGTTTGTTGAATTGGTATTCTTAATGAGGATATCGTGATTATAAATTATTTTATTGATGTCGCATTTATTATATAGTTTTTAATTATCGCATATATAGATAAAGAAAAATATAAAACGACAATTTCCAGAAAAAATGAGTAGATATTTTGTAAAATAGTTGATAAAGTTTAGTATCTTTCGGTTCATTTCAAAGAAATATTATTCAAATTATTCTTCATTTTATTTTTTAAAATTGAATTTCTTCAGTTTCAGAGTATATAATTATTATTATTAATGTTTATTTTATGATGCTGAAGGTTCAGGATACTAGTTTTCATAGGTTATGCCAGGGGTGTTTAACAAAGATTTTGATTTTTTCCCTACTTTTTTTTTTCTTCTTAAATAATTTACAATCAAATTGGCCCATTTAAATCTAAGCAATAAATCGGATTTTCAGCTTACTTAAGCGCATGAAAATCTTCCATACAAAATAAGTAGTGTGTTGATGGGGCTTATGGCACTTTAAAAGCCCGCAGCTCACTCGGCTTATTGTTATTTGTCAGCGATTTAAGCTGAGTTAGCGTCTCTTGTTTCGTCATTAGCGCCAACTTGGGTGAAGAGTGCGACTTAGTTGCTTCTTGTGTCACATTCGCTTTTACAACCCCTTTATACAGGGGGTGGGCTATATTCACATAACTCATAAATAGAACACAAAAGTAGAACAACCATGCCCAAACCCGGGACGCCTGAGATCATGGGGAAGACACGCTACTCCTATGTCATGGCACTGGCACAAAATAAATATTGTGTGTTATGTATTTTATTATGACCATAAAATCGTACATAGTTCAGTTATAATGGCATCTTTGTTTTTTAACAAATTTTGAAATTTATTTGAAAGTGTCGTATTTGAATCGCTTTAAAATGTTTATCATGAAATATAGATTCACAAATCTCGAACAGATTGCAGTTATATCTCCATTTATAATGGCAACTATGGATAAAATATTATTAAATTATATCCTTAACTCAATGCTGTTTATTTCTGTGTAGCAAAGTGAAATATATTCAAGAAAAAAGTGTGATTCAGAGCAAATGTCACCTTAATAAGACAAACATACTTTTATTTATTCAAAAAAATAAAGGTAAATTACAAAATTCTATACATAAAACTTTTCACTCTTACAACTCATTAAGCAATATGAAGCTACTTAATATAGAAATAACTAGCACGTAAAAAGATGCGCACTTGGGATTCATAGTATTTAGTTAATAGCTCACTCTAGAAAAGATATTCTAAAAATTAAAAAAATATTTACAGTCACCCTTTAGTGTGTGATAGTGTTTTATAAAAATGAAATCTTCATTATTCCGAACAATATTCTAAGCTAAACTGATATGAATTTTTTTATTTAATCAGAATATGACAAGCATTTTTATTGTGCAAATGTATAATTTGATTGGTTTGGTAATTTTTGTGCCTTTATATCTCTATCTAAATATATTTGTGTCTTTATTTTAGAGCAAACTTGTGTTCAAAAAATAGAAAGACTCCAAATCCAGACAAATAAAACGATATTAGTAAATCATTAACTTAGAAAATAAAAAGAGCACAAAGTTTATTGCAACTATTAGCATGAAATTCTATCCTGTGACAAGAATTCTAAGAGGTAAAATTGAGTTTAAAAAATAAGATAAAATGCAATGAACCTGATTCAAGATATCTTGAACGCATCAGATGCCGAAATGTTAATTGTAATTAACTTGCAAGAAAGTTAACGCATGTGACAGATTGCAATTATGACATTCGCAGACTTTCGTCACGCGACTCTGAAGTCAAGTGAATCTCCTTCAATGTAGAAGAAAATTACAAATAGAATTTCTACTGCAAATGTGTAATTACAATATCGGAAGGCATGTAGTTAATATAAGCGTCATAAAATTAAGATATCAATCAAAAAATAGATTGTCATTTGTAATTTAAAATAAATAATAATTTAATAACAGTAAAACTCTTTTATCAATTTTTAGACGGAAGAGATGATAATTTTTTACAGCATTTATTTGAAGGGAAAAATTTCAACATTAAATATAATGTCCCTTAAACTTAAAAAATGATCTTTAATCAATCGTTAAACAGAAAGGATCATGACAGATTTTCTGTGCAGGAAAAATTGTCAAAATTTCAACATAAAATAAAATGTTCCTTAAACTTTTCCGAGATGACAGAAATCATAGTAGTTCTTCAGAACCTAGTTATTTTGTATCCTAGTGAAGTAACTAGGTTCTTGATATGACACAACAATTTATTCCACTACTATATAACGATATAGTCATGAGAACGGTCCAGCCAACTTTAATCACATCAAAAATCTCCCACTCAATCATTCTGTGAGATTGCTTGCACAAGCGAAACAGTGAAACTTCCTAATGACAAAAACAGAATTGCTTTTTCTTGTACAATGAACAAGGAACTTTACCTAAGATGGCCTAAAAACGCCCTTCCAGGAAGAATGAATAGAAATAAATTCAGAGAAATGGACAAGGTATACTGAGTGTAAAAGAGTAACACCCTTGTCATTTCATCAACTTTAAAAGCATAAAAATATTAGTACAATGTTTAAAAAGGAAAAAAGAAAAATTAAGGAAAATTATACTTCCGTGTTTTACTACCTTCATTTCAGAGTTCTCAATTAAAAATGAATAAATTAATTCAGGCAGAAGAAGTAATTTAAGTACATACGAAATTTTTTTTATGCAATATCAAAATATCTCCTATTTTCCGTTGAATTCTCAATAATGCATTTTTACCTAATCCAAAAATTAGAAATTTGAATTTCATAATAAGAAAACATTTTAGAATATAAAGGTAAACACGAAATCATTCTATCATAAAATTGGATACGATTACCTAATAATTTGTTAAAGAGATTATTTAATTTACTTATAATAAAATATTTTAAGTACAAAAATACTAAAATATTTTTGAAAATATTAGAAAAACTTCAATTCATTATAATGTGGATATATATATTAAATAATTTTGACAAATTCAAATTCAAATAATTCAAATATTTAATCATGCTAATAAACAGGAAAACTCTAGTTATTAAGAAATGGAAAACCCAAAATTAGTTTCTATAAATGAAAATACTTAAAGTATCTGCAGAGGGTATTTATACATTTTTAGAAAGATTTTGATAAAAGAAAAGGTTTTGTAATGAAAATTTCTGGAAAAACTTTGTTATTTTTAATAAGAAATATTATCCGCTGCTTTTAAATTTCTTTTTCTGCCAAATTGTCTCATAAAAAAAAATCTGGGGGTTATTAAAGTGTATATTATTGAGATTTCTAAAGAGAAATATTTCTTATTTCGTTAATCAAAAACAGTGCGAAATGCATGGTATTAAGATTGGTAAATAATAGTCAAAATTATTAATAGGAAGTAGAAAAACCGTCCTTCGTTCTTCTATATGAAGTTCAGGTTCCATTTTAAAGCAACACTAGGATTATTTTGAAATGTACCTCGCAATTTTGGACACCAGTCAGATGAGGAGGATAATACTTAAACTGACATGCTCCTCTCCAAACTTCCACACCACATCAGTTGGAGAATATTTGACTCCTATTTAAGGTGCACCAGACCCGCTAACTTGATAATTATTCAGTGGAATCGGTTTTGAACCTGAAGCCCTCCGGTTCAGCATGGAATACTCAAAATAAATTCACAAATACAAATAAAGAACGTACAAACAATGTGTGTACTCTTTAAAATATTTCTAAACTGAAATTTCTTGTAACGAAGGAAATTCCACAGACGCAGAAACCAATTTCAAACTTTTTAAATGTGTCTTTAGCAACAAGAGATAAAATAATAAACCCAGATTTATAAATTTTAAAAGCTAATTATATAATATGTTCACCAGTTGTCACCATGAAACATTCTGTGACTCATTGTAGAACAGTTTGAAAAAGAAATTATGAAAACTATTTTAACCAGAGATAATGAAATTGTGACCTTTGATCAAGTATAGATTTACCTAAATGACTGCAACAAAACTATTTTATTTACTATCGAAAACAGCTTATTTACTACTGAAATGATAAAAAGAAAAATATATATATGCATATCTTGTTCCATCAATATAAAGTAAGTTTCAGTAAGGGTTTATGACTGTCTTAGGATTTATCTGCAATGGAAAATTAAAAGTTTTTAAAAAATGTAAAAAAATTAACATACTTTTAAGAGAAAATTTTACAACCAATCCTCGCAGAAGAAATTCCATTTCTATATTGAAATAAATTTCAAAGAATGAAACTTGTTCCAGACAAAACATGCAAGTCAAACATCGAAAAGTACAATTGCATGCCTGGAATAAATTAAGTAATAAAATAAGGTTTTGTACATATATATTTTCAATACATTCCTACCAAGTCCCTTATTTTTCATTTATTGAATATTGCATCTTCAGTCTGTTTTAAAGTTCTCTTTCTAAGCGCAAACCAACTACAATCAATGGATTCTCAATAGTAATATAAGAGGAATGGAAATCAACAGCTCTGAAATTTTATAAAAAAACTTCTTTATCATGGACATCATTGTGCAGACTTACAATGCAGAAAAAGGGCTGTCAGATAGAACTTTAAAAAATAATATTGACAGTTTAAGTTTTAATTAAAGAGCACTGAAATTGCTCTAAAAATGTTTCAACTCTTTAAATATGAGGTGATAAAATCTTATTCTAACAGTTTATTTTTGGCATCCTTTAACGACGGTCAAATAATGCCAGCTATTTAATTGGATATTTTTTAAGTTATGTTTATGCAAATTTTGGAGTTTACTGAGAGCTTTCTTTGCTTGTCATAATCCTATCTCCTGTTTTCCAAACTGGTACCCCATAACTGATACACAAAAGCCATTGAGCTATGTGAAACGTAACGCGCTAGAACTCAATATGTAATTCAATCCTTGCTAAACTGAAACTTTGGAGTTATACATCTTTCACATACAGCCAGACTTTAATCAACTAACAATAATATAGTATGTTATTTTAAATTATCGAGCTACATATTATAAATTATTAAAATATTGGAAAAAGTTGATAAAAATATATTTACTTTTTTCTAATATTACTTTTTGAAAATTGTTCCAACAAACCTACAACAGAATTATACCACTTTTAAATGTTGTCTTTTCTGTTTATAGCTGAATATAATGTCTAACGGACGTTTTTAAATATGAAAAGGGCATGCTACATGTTTTTTATTAGCGTTTTGTCTATAAAATAGAAAATATTCTAAAATTTATTACAATTAACCGAGTGACATTTTCTTTCAAACCCTCTGCTATGACTTTCGTTTTACGCTATTCTGATTTGATTCGGCTATGTAAAAAAGAAAAATTCTTCCTTTGCATAGCATTGGAATGAAATTCAGATGTTAACACAAAGCGCACAATTCAGTTTGGTTTGAATTCATGAATCTGTGTGTTCTGTTTTTTTTAATATATAACTAAGTTTTATTTAAACATATTAAATTCATTTCAGGGAGCAATATATTCTAATTGCAGAATTTTTTTATTTAAAAATACATTTTTTAAATATGTCTATGTTGCAAATTGAAGAATACGAATATAATCACACTGATTCGAGACAAATATTAATTAACTTAACATAAATAATGTAACTATTGCATAATTTAACGTAATAATGTAAATGGTTTTTATTTAGTAATTAATAGAAATAGTTAAGAGTGAATTGTTGTCTTTCGCTCTCGTACATTTTTCAAACATTAGTGTAGATAATAAGTTTCCATAGGCTTAAGATATCTCCATAAGAGATTTCTGTCAGCCCTCAGATACTACGTCACAGCTTCTCAAACAACCAGGTATCTTCAGCGCTGTCAGACAGCCAATTCCTTTGGATTAGATAAGAATTCGGACAGATTCTCAATAAGAAGAAGTCTTAGAAAGTGAAGAAATCTGGGGAATGAATATCATTTTCGAAATCGAAGTGTCCGGATGAAAAGAAATCGACATCAGAAAGTTGTTAAAAAAACTGGCGAAAAATACACATTTTTTTTTTTTACTTTGCCACAATACTGAAATAAATTTTAACTAAAAATATAAGAAATCGTGTTTCTGAATATTGAAGATCTAAGGCTGTCCAAAAATTTTCTTTAGAATGTGAAATTTATGAAGTCATTAAATTAATGGGAATAAATGTTAACTATCTGGAAAGAAATAAACTGCATGAACTAAATAAAGCTAAAATAATGCTATGGAAAAAAGAAATATATTTTTATTATTTTTTAGATCGGAAAGTAAGGAGTTTATTCGAGAATCAAAATCTAGTGATATTGAGAAATAATTGTATCAAGACACTTCTAAAACTTAGTATGTAATCATTTTAAATTCATAATTATAATTTAGAAAGAATCTTCGTCAAACTTCTAATTATGTTGTAGCTATACAATTACATTCAGTCAAATTAATCTTGAAAATTAATAAAAGAACGAAGTTATGCATTTTGATACAAATATATACCACTGAAGGTATAATTGTTTTCGAAAATTATTACCGAAAGTTTCTAATTCAACATTTCTCTAAAACTAATTGCAGTATTATATGATTTTTCTGTTCTAGAACAACTTTGAAACGGTTTAATTTTACACAAGAAATCAAACTTGGAATTAAAGTTTTCAACATAGAAACTTGAGTCAACAAAATCGTAGTTAGTCTCAACTTGCTTAATTGTATCTAAATATACTACGTTTGATATTATTAAAATTTATCACAATACATTAAATTTAAATTGTGAAGTTTCATCTAAACTTATCTTTTATAAAAATTTTCAAAATATAACAAATGAAATTGAATATTTCATCAAATTTTTCTCATATGATTTAAAGTTGTGGCAATCGTAATTTTGATGAAGCGTAGTTGGATATAAATTGTCTATGTAATAACTTTTACTTTTAAAATTTATTTTTAGAAATAAGAATATTATATATGAAATCGCAAAATTGACGCAATTCTTAGAATACTGAATATAATAGAGATAGGATTTTTTTTTATTATTATTTCATTTTTAAAAAATCAAACTTTTCGAAAATAAGAAAATTAAAGGAACTGCTTCTACTCTGTGTTTAAATTTCTAAAATATATTTCTTATTTACACGAAATTATTGGATGGAAAATCTAGCTTTGTTAAACATTTATTAAATATGAATTCGATATATTGCTAGTATGTTTAAACTCTGTATATCCCCTGATAAAATTTCTGTCGTGAACTGATTATCAATGAGTTCCCATTTTCGATGGCCGCGTATGCAATGACCTCTGAGATTTGCTACTTCTAGAGAATGCACATAAAAGCAGTATCACTCAATATTAACGGTAGAAAAAGAGATAAACACTTTATGACATATTAACTAATGTGTTTTTTAATTATCACTTGACAATAAAAGGGGTAAGTTAATTATCAAAAGAAAATTTCCATTCAATTATTGAAGTAATTATAGCCTAAATATCAATTATTTAGTCTTTAAATATTTTCTTTTTAGTAACATATAGAGATGTATGTCTAAGTCCGACTTCACTCCCCTCATATCATAAATCTGACTGTCTTGTAATCACCTTGCAAATAGTTTTACTCACCTATCTTTTTGTCTTATCCAATATGTGGTTGCTAAGATTTTTACTAATAAGTGATAGCAAGAATAAAAGAGACTTAAGAATTTAAATTCTATTGATTTGAAAAGGAAGAAAAACACTTTACTGCAAACACTTGTATTATACAGTAAAAATTATATATCTAGACGAAAGAAGCATTATTTTTAAATATGAGACGACAAATACTTCGAAATACTAAACTAAAATTTGATAAATGATTAATTAACACTAAAGTTGTATTTTTTTCTCTCGATACGGATATTTTAATTCTAACGTGTCTTATTTTAACAAAACATAAAATCTAACTATCTGTGCTTAAACTAAATATAATTTTGGAAGTTAAAAGTTTGTATCTCAGCAACTATGCTAGACAGGAAAAAATGCAATTGTAGAGCACCACACATTTAATTTAATTTAAAATGTCCATCTTTACGCATGAATATCAAAATCAGAAAACCTGAGATGCATCCAGTTATCAGTACCATTATAACTACCTCACGAATCTTGTAAAGAAATATGATTTTAAATGACGAATGTCAAGCGATTAGCCGCTTCAAGAATTTGTTCATGTGTCCCATGCACATGGAGTTATCGCATATTTAAACATAGGAATTAAAATTAACTTGTTCACAGGAGCTCAGAGGTTGTTGTTTGTACTCCTAGGTAATTCAGAATGACTACACATCTTCAAAACTGGAAGCACCATCTAAACGGATATAAGAGGAAAATAATGGTGAAAAGATTAATAAAATTAAAAATTTTGCCAGAAATTTGAACTGCTCCAAATATAATGAAAAACAAAACAATGCACTTAAATCATTTAATGTCAGTAAGTGTAGTCAGGATATTACTTTAAGGATCACCATATGGTGAGCATAAATAAAGTCGGGACCAAATGTTCTCCTGTAGGTATTCCGCAAATCCATACATCTCAAAAATGAAAATACATCCCTTTTAAATAAAAATAAAATTTTAATTTATTAGAAATTAAGAGTTTAAAATTTTTGTACTCAACGACACATATGGGGGCACAGTCCCCATATATTCCTCATTCATTATACCTTTGTCTGTAACAGTTGACGTCCAAGATCAACAAGTCTGCAGATTGATTGGACGGGCTAGTAGATTGACATCAGATATTGGATTTGTGATCACTTTAGGTCTGTTGGGAACTTTATGTCCAACAAATGCTCATCAGAATATTGGATAAAGCCCATTGTTGAACAAAACAGATAAAAGTCTATTACGGTTGGCATAAACAAATTATTTTATTAAAAACTAAAAAATATATGTTTCTAAAATGTATCTGACCTTGAATGATGCTAGAGATGTGTCACTATACACAGTGAAAGAAGACAACTTAATGTGCACGCTTGGATTTTTTCTCAACATTCGAGTGTATCAGTCACAGACTGTTGGCTGTTCAGTAAGGTGCTGCTATAAGTGCTCGTCGGAATTTTTTTTTTATTTCTCCCAAGATGACAGAACGAGTTGAACAAATATGCTGCATTAAGTTTTTTCAAAAGCTAGGTGATTTTCAAAGTGAAACAGTTTGTAAGATTTAACAAGTATTTGAAGATGATGCTATGAGGGGAACGCGAGTGAAGGAGTGGTTCAACCATTTCAAAAATGGCCGTACATCGGTGGAGACAATCACGAGGACATCGTAAGGACAAACATTGACCAAAAAAATTGTTGTCAATAGGTTTTACGCTGACTCAGAGACGCATTTCGGTACAAAAAAACAGTCCTCTGTGTGACGAAAAACTGTTGTATCTGGACAATGCTCCTGCATATTCGTAACACTTGATCCAGACTGGAGAAACGGAATCCCGTGGAGAAACGGAATTTAATTCGATTCCCATGCTCTACCCTTCAGATATGGCTCTTTGCGACTTCAGGTTGTTTAGAAATATTTAAAATGGTATATACTTTTCGAGGGTTTTCCTTTGGAGTTTTCTTTCCGTGTAGATGTAATGATTAACAATTTTTACCTCCTCGATTAATAATTTTGCTTATTCTGTACTTAGAAATTTTATCATTAAGTATTTCAAGGCGTCTTTGAATGATAGAAAAATAATATTTCTCTTCGAAAAACACATTTACATATCCTTTAATCAACAGCTTGTTTAAATGTGTCATTTCTGAAAAGGAATAAATTTAAAAGCAACGGACGATATTTTTCATTTCAAATAATAAGCTATTGCGAGAATTTTTCATTCCAAAGGATTTGCTTTTATAAAGAATTCTAAGTCGAATTCATTCCAGAAATGCGTAAATACCCTTAGTATTTATTGAAACGTTGAAATCTTTTCACCTTTTTTCACCAAAATTGATCCCACATCTTTATTTGCCATTATTTTTTTTTAACTTTTGTATCATTTTAGATTAATAAAAGTATTCAGGGCATTCAATTCATTCGCTTGCTTCTGCACAATCTGTAAAATTTACAATTTCTTCATGGAAAAAGAATACATTTTCACATGACACCTATTTTCTTGTCAAATAGAAAATAAAGTATTTTCTTAAAATAACAGTAAATATATTGTGGTTTTTGAAGTGTTAAAAAGTAATATCTTCTGTAAGATATTTGAAATTTCAAAAATTAAATTCTGACAGCTTAAAATTTGAAAGCTAATAAAGATATTTCTTTCGACTGTAAGTGATATATTCTAATAGAAAACCGTTTTCGTTTTACCAGAAGAACATAATAGGCTTAGGAATTTACATTCTCCAATCATTTTTAACGTAAAGAAAAGAAAAGTAGAAACTGCGATTCATTATTCAGACTTGATTTTTATCTTTTGTCGGTGACCGCAAGCACACTTCAGAAATCACGAAAGACGATTTACGCATTTTTTACCAGTGATGTTACGCATTTTAGAATTAAATCCTATATGCAGATTTTCATGTGCAATTGGGTAGTAAAAAAAAATTTTTTCTTGTGGTATACTGCAGAAAAGTTGCAAAATGATGAGAAGTACTGATAGAAGAAATTGAAATATTGAAATTGCCAAGTGGAAAGAAAATTGATACCAAATGGAAAGATAATTATTTCTACTCTTCGAGTATAATATTTAAAAGTCATTAAAAATGGCAAAAGTCAGCCATTTTTATTTATATCTTTATCTGTTTGTCATCACATTAGCTGTTTTCCGTCCATACGTTTTGTCCAAAGTAACTAAAGGACGTGTGAAAATAAATCATTAAATTCCTAATTATCAAAATAATCATGCATTGATCACCATTTATTATAAGAATTTATTTCACTTTCTAATATATTCTGAAATTTATTTATCGCTGCTTAAAATTTGCTCAAACGTGTATGGAAAATAAATATTATTTTATATGGAGTTTCAATCGTACATATCTCTTTTCCTTTTTATGTTAGTTTTTTTTACCTTTAGGTATTTACCAAAGAGCAAACACACAAATATTTCTGATGTTCATCAAAAATCAATCCAAATAAATGTCATAACACCGCATTCATTTAAAGAATAATATATGTTTTGCCAAGCCTTAGATGTCAATGTAGAGTTCTATGCATTGTATCTCAAAAGAGTAAAACAAGCATTCTTTTTCTAAAATATTACACCTAAACATATATTGCCAATTATAAAATTTCAACAAGTAAAGTGAGTAATTGTATGAAAACACTTTCGATTCTGTGGGATTTGATAATAAATAATTCGAATAAAAGGTGTCTAAAATATAATTTTTATATGACCTCCTTAGTTTAAAGGTACCAGTTTGAAAAATATTTCTGTTACATTCATCGTGTACATTCAAAAGTTTCAAGCTCCTAACTACAAAATGAGCACAGATATAATTTCTAAATTTGGAGGAACTAACCACAAATGTAGATAAAAAAGTTTATTTTTTAATCATACATAAGAATTATTCTATACAAATATTTTTTTATTAATTTATTATTAAATCTTAAATTCTTGAAATAAGTTATTAAGTAAGAAAATTATGCAATAAGCTGTTCACATTGGGTCAGTTTGTTAAAAAGGGTTTGTTTGCAACTTGAGAAACTTAACACTTACGGTAACTCAGGAAAGTATTCTACTTCTGAAGAGGAAGATGAAACTCTTTGTTTACAGTTTCGTGTGATATTAGACATTTTGAAAAATGGCGTATTTCGGCAAGTAGGAACGTTTTAAAATCTCTGATGATTTATATTGCATATAATCTTAGTGCAGCAACATGTGTATATATGTATTATTAGAAGAAATTAAATTTCTGTTTTTATCAAAAATGTTCATTTTGATAAAGTTTTTTAACCGCTTCAATAAATGCCTTATTGTTCCATATTTTTGAAATATAATGAGAGGGTAAATATATTATTAATAAAAAATATTTTATTATTTATTATAAATTAATTTATTTCCTAATTCCACCATTTTAATAGAGTATCATGATATTTGTATTATTCTTAAAAGGAAAAACTTAAGACTTATTCAAACATCTGTCAAAAGTACGAAAAGTAATTCAAAAGTTTGTCTTTTTAATATCTTTGCAAACTATGTAGAGAAAAACGTGAAATTTTGTGTGTGCGGATATGAATGTAAGACAAAAATTTTATTCTTTGACACTTTTATACTATGTCAATTGTATAAAAATTAATATTTTTTTTTTATTTTTTTTTTCATTCCTCACGGAAACTAAAATGTATCAAACATTTGCCTGTTTTATGTAATGAAACTTTTTAATGGGAACTAAACATTGAAGTGGAATATTTTTTGAAATAAACGCTGATTCCACATTTTGGGGGTATTTTGAAGAAAGAATGAATTAATTGCTCATAACAAATATTCTTGGCAACATATCAATACTCTGTTCGAGATCTTGCCTTAGTTTATTTAAATTATGCGATTCCTTACTATTTTATAGTCTCAATTTTCCAGCTTAAAACATTTTATTATTTATCTTTATATCCAACATTTGAAAGCAAAATTATAAACCCTCTCATTGTTTAGCAGCCCTAACACGGCCAAACGAGTTCTATGCAGTAGGCCGGTTTGGGGGCGGTTTCTGCTTTAAATGTTACTTACAAAATGTTAATCGAGGGCATCTGTAGATATAATTTGCTTTACTTTCGCACCCCTCTTTTGAAATAAAAACCGGTCCAATAATGTAGTGCTTGCACGGTCGGGCTGGGCAGAATTAATAGTGACAAAGTTAAACAATAAAATATCCTACTAAAGTAATATCTAGGGAAGTGAATATTCTTAAAAGGCAATTATATGTTAAATTTCTTAAGTTGTTGCGTCTAAGATATAAAAAATGCCAATAAAAAAACTGAAGGGCTCTTTTTAGCGGCTTTTGAAACAAATAATAAGGCTGTTACATGTGTGTATATATTACAGAACAAAATATGTTATAAAATATTTCCCTTGTAAACATTCTGTTTGAATTGCAAAGCAAATGTCTTATCTTGAAAAGAAACTAACCTCGAAATAAGTAATATTAAAAGAAAGTTTTAAAAAAATCTTTAGAAATTGCTTTCTTAAACCTATACATAATTTATATTTTTATATTGTTATTTTATTAGAAAATACTTGCAAATTTTTATTTACACTCTATATCCTTTATCAGCTTTATGATGCATTGGAAGCTTCGAGGATTTAGGAAAATAGTAAGAAAATTTTAATTATATTTTTAGAGAGAAATAGCTATAAAATTTACACATTTTTATTTTAATAAAAACACTTGAAAATGCATTCCATCAAATTTTTAAAAGAATTTCCAGCAAACAACAGAACAAATTGACATTCTACGCTGAAGCAAGCCCACATTTAAAATGAATTATTTTCAATCATTAACTGCAAACAATTTTTAAAATATTTATTAAGAAGGGAAAATGTATCAGTTATATTTTAAGCAACACCTGATAATGCTTAATTTTTAAAAGACTGATAATTACGGTTGTAGTAGCTTCAAAAAATACCAAGCATGTAGCATATTTATAATAAATTTTAGGATAAAATTTTTGGGGAAGGATAAAATTTTTAATGCTTGAATCACAAATTAAAATAAAACTGCAAAATAAAAATTTTGTAATAAAAGCTTACTAAATTTAAAAGAACTTTTAATTTTATTCATGTAAATGTAAAAAATAAGCATCATATTAAAATATAGATATAGTAATATATTATATTTTGAACATGAAATTCTATTTTTCTATCGCCTGGCTATTCAAAGTAAGGAAACATTTTGTTAAACAAGTATACTTTTATTTTCGAATATTTCCATTGAAACTGAAGCGAATATTTTTTGTAGAAATTCTCTCTTTGTACAAAACTCTTTCAATATCAGCTGAAGTGTTTAAAAAGAAAATGGGTGGTAAAAGGATTTTCTGAAAGCTATGTTACAGAACCTTATAATCTTGCATAAAAATGTCATATTTGTTAAGTTAGTTATACCAATCATCATATTTGTTATTATGTTTTGAAAAGCATAAGTATGAAATGCATTTGCGTGTTTGCTAAAAACTAATTGCCATCGTAATTCTTTTATCCTCTTTGTTCATCAAAAATATTCGTTTGATCTATAAATTAGTCGAATAATTATGAAATATTTTGAAATGCTTTCCAAATATACGCAATAAATTTATCAAATAATTATAAACTATGCTACTATTAAATTTTGAAATGCTTAAAAAATATATGCAATAAATTTAATCATATTAGAGCATATATGATATCATTACTTTCATTATGCAAAACGTTATATTTAATTCGGAAAATATACCATTCTCAAATAATGAAAAATAGCATGCGAGTTTAAATGCTAGATATTTTTTGTAGGGAAAAACCGTCAGACAGTTGACTGATGCTGAGTTCACTATCGATAAATTATAATGGAAATAATGTGCTAGCTAAGCAAAAATAAGCTTTTAATGGAACAGCTTAAAATACGGCTGTTAAATCAGCGATAATTAATGGATCTTCTCAGAAGACTCTCACTATATATGAGATCAAAACCGGTTAATGTAATCCCATTACATTCGGCTGAAAACATTTGAGTAATTATTTAAATTTTTCTTCCTTTTCTTATAATCATTTAATTTAAGGGAGACATTTTCGTGCACCTATATAAATGAAATTATTGTCCGAATTTGCTGCAATCAATTATCATTAAAATTCTGGAAAATATGTGAGCTGTCTAGCTCAGAAAAACAAGTTCTTATTTATTTGGAAAAGATCTCAATATTGGTAAGAAAGAACTGCACCATAAATGTTATTCTACTGAAAAATAACCTAATAAACAATTAACTATAAATTCCTTTTAATTTTATCTCTGCATTGAGACAGTGTGATTAATTAATCAAACTTAATTATAGGGAAATATATTTTTTCGTCAGAGAAACTTAATTACAGGGAAACTGAATTTTTATCTGAGAAAAAGCAAACCATCTAAAATCAACTGTCTGTAAGTTTCCCCACTATTCTAGAATTTGAAAGATAAAATCTGTTGACAATTTAAATTTTCCGTGGAGATCCTTGTTCTTGTGTGTAAGCGCTAGCGATAAAAATTATTATGACAAATGAGGTGATAAAAAGCAACATGAAAATGAAATTATTAAAAATATTTATTATAAATAGTAATCACACACTAATTATCTCCGACCTAGTTCATCCCACGGAGTAATCTAAATAACTGTCGTTGCGGCAAAACTGAGCTAAAGAAAAGTCTTAGTGACCATTTACGACCATAGTATAATCTGCATGTAAGAAGTACGTCTTGTCTTAGAAGTGGAGGTAACTCAACCTCAAAGCTATAAATTATCACCCAGAAGATGGGAAACAACCATAATGGTGGGAGTTTCTCATCTCCGAATCACATCCCCAGTGTTATAATTTAAAGATGGAAAAAATAACCTGCATTGATAATATAATTTTGAGGATTTAATGGTCAGATTGCTCGATTAGATTTTTTATTAAAGCAGAAACACTATCCATAATTTTTCACTGCACTTTTCCTCTTATCCTCACTCAATTAATGGAGTACTACAACAGTTCCGATTTCAGGGGTATACTAAGGTGTAAAATAAAAAAAAAATGTGTGTATTAATTTTCGTGTCCTAAATGAAACTACCCTAATCAATTCAAAGGAAAAAGGCCCAAACTTTGATATGAAGGGGAGGAGTACTCAAATAGTGTTATGTAGTGGAACAGGCTTATGATTAATGTTAAATCAGTAAGTATAAAGATTTTTAAATAACTCTGTTTTTAAAGGCATGTGTTTCAAAGGAGGGGCCGGAATATTTTTCTGCCAATCCGGTAGTTATGTATAGTTTTTTAATCTTTAAGAAAAAAGAAACATGTCTATTTTCATTTAAAGGAGCTAATGAAAAATATCAATTAACGATTTTCTATTTAATAGCAAATACAAAATAACCTATATCTAAAGGTAACATTTGTTATCAATACTGGGAACAAAACGCAAAATAGTTCAATTAATTTCATAATAATAGTATCTAATTAAAACAATTGTTCCCTCATTAAGAACATATTTTCTTCATACATTAAGATAAAGTAAAAATATGGGTTCCCTAACTAAGAACATATTTTCTCCATACATTAAAATAAAGTAAAAATATGGGTTCAATGATACGGATAGAGAGGTTTATGTTCTTTTACTGTTGAACAGGATTCGTGTTTTCCTTTTCTTCAAAGAAAAGTTTATTCTCACTCCAAGCATACATATTTTAATAAAAATAAAAATGAATGGAATTTTCAAAAACGGCAAGCTATTATAATGAAAAAGTATTATTATGGATTCAAAATTACTTAGAAATAATCAAAAGATTTTTTTTAAAATTATTCTCAGGTTCCTGGGCCAAAGAACCTTTAAGAAACGCTTTGAAGCAATTAAAATGAGCTCTGAAATTGGTAAGTATTTATTACACTTCTTGAATAAATGGGATTGCAAGTTATAAATAAAGATCGTATAGTAAGAAAATCTTATTAAAATCAAAAGCGCCAATTAAGGTGTTTTTTTTTTTTTTTTTTTTTTTTGTATGAAGAGTTACTGAGTCGTTCAGATATCTTAATTATGACTAAGAAATTCTTAATTTCCTGCTTTTATAACTTCAATTTAAATACCACATTTTTGCAAAATTTTAAATTTTTTCAGATGTAATATTGAATTAAACCTTACTTTTAAATTTACCTTTAACCGAATGGGAATATAACCCATAAATAAAAATATATTGTATTAAGAAAATTTTATCTACAGCAGAATTGTCAATTATTTTTTATGTGAAGACCTATTCAATATTATAAATATTTTATGTACAGCTATGAAACATGAATTTAATTTTCTTAATGGCTTCCTTTTTATATAAAGACCCCTGGATTCAAGTATTCTTTCAAAAATTATACTTTTTCAAAACTTAAAAAATGCATCATTTAAACACTGGAGTGACAAAATCAAACTCTCTAAAAAGTTAAATATACTTCCTTTGTGCAATTGATTGTCAAAAATCATACTTTTTCAATCATTTCTTTCAAAATATAATTACTGTTTACTTCATTTCAACAAAAGCTGGTCAAAACCACGCTTTTTCAAAATTTAAAAAAGGTTTTTTTTTTTTTCTTTTCTACAAAATATTGTCAAAATTTATTAACATGTCCCGATTCTTAAAAGGGTTTATCCACAGGTCTGAAGCGATAGTTTTGTGTACATATAATGCATTTTCTATACCTTATGGAATGTGGGCTAGGCAGTTACTTTAAACTTTTCTTCGTGTCGAAATTTTTTTCAATGATTTCGTGACGATCTGTCACGTTTCAATTATGAGTCCTGTCAGATTCTATAACAATTGAAAGAGGTTAATTTCCATTAAATTATATGTTTCTGGCACTTTCACTTCGTTTCTTATAAAAGCCACACCAAGAAATATCTCATGAAGATTCTTTCATGTCTCAAATTTCATACTAGACACTGGACGCCTAACCACATATATCACCAAATACAAATACAATTTTCAAACTCCCTGTGAATATATTATCTAAACTAAAACAATAATTTCTATGCAGTCTTATTTCAAGAACAGGGATCAGCCCATAAATATGAGACATCTCGGTATAAAATCTATTAATAATTAAAATGAATTAATTTTTAAAAGATGCGCACAAATATTAACATGTGTGTTTATTACAGTCTATGCTATGAAAAAAAGAAAAATATATGCACATGAACTGCATCCTATCGAGTGTATTGAAATGATCATATCACTATCAAAACATTTGGTCCACGACTTATAATAATTAGAGCTTTCTAAAAAAATGTGTTTTAATATTAAAATGTATTAGCAAAATAGGAATACGAATTAGGGTTTTT